>PVLD010003086.1:0-150009 GCA_004027595.1 Dinomys branickii
ACTTTCCCACGTCTCGCCCCGGCAGCCTGGTCCGCCCTACCACATCTCCCCCGGCATCTCAGAGAAATACGCCCAGTTTAAACTTCCCAGCCGAGGTTCCGGCATTCACGCTCACCAAGTCTGTCTCGAGCTGGTGGTGTTTATTAAGGAGGTTCTCTCCCTTGCTGCTCACCCGGTCGCCATCTTCCCCGGATTCTCTCTCTTGGACTTTTTCTTGGGGCTGTACTGCTAGGGGGCAAATACCTCTTTGTGTTAATACAGGAAGGAAGGAAGGAAGTGGTTAGATCAGGCCCTTCATTTCTATATTTAACCTTTATATCCTTACAAAAGATGGAAAAAAACCCACTGAGGATCAGAAGCTTAAAGAACTATCTAACCTCACAGAGTGTAGTCATGCGAATTTGAGGGGTCATTTTGACTATCCCACATTGCTTCTCAGCAACCTTCTGTATTATCCAGTCACTCAGTTACCTGCCCAGGAATCTGAAGTGAAAAGTTACAGTGTCTTTTCGTGTCCAGTACTGTAGACCAGAGTGCATAGTAAAAGATATAATAGTGGAAATACATATATATTCTTCATAATTTCATATTCTATTTTACTAGATAGGCATTTCTTTCACAGATTCACGCAAGTAAATTTAAACTTGCATCACTGCACAGTCTGAAAGAGGTTGATGCTGCTTAGCCCAAGTCCGACGTGGTGGTATTATCACAGGTGAGGGGGTCGAGAGAGGCTTTTCAAGGAAATGACCCTTGAGGGGAGAGCGGTGTGACTTGAGCCAAGAGACTCAGGTGGAATCCAGAGCCTTTTCAAAGTCTTGAGGGAAAGTGTGGCCCATTGGATGCTCTGAAAAAAAGCCAATGTGACTGCATGTGGAAAGCACAAGAGTGGTAGCCCAGGGGCTGGAGGGGCAGCTGGGGCCAGGCCATGCAGGCTCCAGAGGGTCCTGTCCAGGATGTGGCTTACCTTCCTGTGTGTCCTGACAGACTGAGAGAAGGACAGGAGTGTGGTTTGATATTGTCAAGCGCATGCGCACTACAGAGGGGGGGAGCTAGACCAGCTGAAAGCCAGGGGTTGCAGTGATCCCAGCAACAGGTGGTGGAGGCAGAACCAGAGCGATGGTGGTGATGATGGAAAGTGCTGGGCGACATTGTGAGATGGTAGGAGATACAGTGGAGGGCCTTGGTAATACTTTGCATGGAAGAGGTAGAAGAGAAGCAGTGCCCAGGCTACTGTTAATGGGTTTGTTATTGTTGGCATGCTACCACCATCTATGTATCTCACTTCTTTTAAAGGTGAAAAGACCCAGAGAAAAGTATCTCAGGTGAGAGACTAGAAGCTGCAGAGCATGACAGGGCCTTTGTCTTTACGTGAGAAAAGCATTTGGTTGCTCATTATTATGTGGTGTTGTTTTCGGCCCTTTGCAGTAAAACAGGCAGTGTCTGGATTTTATCTGATTCCCTCTTCCTGGAGCTCATATCCTAGGTGATGACCTCAAACCTGTCAGGCATTTCTCTCCCATTCTGCAGTTTGCCATGAGCCTCCTCGAGTTAACCAAGCACACACCCATCTCTGCTGTGTCCTCACATTCTCCACGGAGCTTTGACAATGTAGGCTTGTGCAACCGTCACCTTTCCTTCCTCTAAAAAGAAAGACAGAACAAGGCTTCAAGCACTGACATGAAAGTTAAGAGGATACACATTTGTAACTTGGGAGCCTGGGCCTTCAGTGTGCCCTGCCACCATTCATTTTAAGACAATAGTTTGGGCTGCCTGAGTGTAAGCCTAGGCAGAGCTGAACTTGAGCCAAGGGAAAAAGAGAAGTCAGTCCACACTTTACCTGCAAGACAGAGGACATCAGTCCGGGGAGTCAGAGCCTGCAGCAACTCACTGCAAGTCAAAGTAGGGGAATAACACAAGCCTAGTAGATATTTAATGAGAGATTATTTCTGGAGATTATAAGGATACAGAATTTGCAATAAATCCCTGACCTTTTCTGAGCCTTGGCTCAGTGAAAGAGCTGAATCACCTGCTTTAGGGGATTAAGAACAGCCACTTCCATCTGGCAGGCTACTTTCTCTGTCATTTGCAGACTGGCTTGGTGGTGACAGTGTTCTAAATCTTTTAGTGAGAATTCACTTTTCAGAGTAGGAGATCTCAATTGCCTTAGATTATGTACCCAGTGGGCAGAGATAGGATCGGTGATCTGGTTACATGTGCACTATAGTTCCTATCATGTTAGTAGTACTGAGTTTATGTTAAATGGTAAAGTACTTGTTAATCATTAGTAATCTAATCACGATGTCAGTGAGAAAGTCAAGTTGATGAAGATAGGAGTCAAACCCCCCACGTGCGTGTGTGTGTGCGTGTGTGCGTGCGTGCGTGTGTGCGTGCGTATGTTTGTAAGAGATAGAGATGGAGAAATGCCAGGGTGATGGGCAGGAGATAATGTAGTAACTTGTACTGGTTCTAGTTTAGAGATTTAGAACAATGACTGCTAAATTGTATTTCATGAATACCTTGTTAGGGAACTCTTGTGTGCTGTGGATTTTATTTCTTAACACAGTTCTACCTGCTTCCTGAACTGTAAATACTGACAGTATACAGCTGTAATGTAGTGGAGTTTAACTTTTAGTTGTTTGTGTTTGGCTTTACAGTTTGTAAATACTATAGGCATTTGACAACTAAGGTTATGATAAATGCTGTCTTACATGTATAAAGACTAAGGTTTTATGTGTAAATCTATATGAGGGGGTTTGCTAACTTACAAGAAATTGGAGAAACCCTAAAATTTACATTTATTCAGTGACCAAGTGTAGAGGTTTTGTTTTGCCATTTTCTCAGATAAGTAATTGTAGTTAATGTAGATTGGTGCAGTTTAATTTTTTGGACATACTAAAATATTCAATTAGATTCTTTTCCACTATATACCGCTTACCTAGGAAAAGATCCCTCTTCCTCACTTACTATGTAAAAAAGAACAGGTCGAAGGACTGAATTGCATGTGCAAAACCGTCCAACTCTGCTTTTAGTTTTTCTGCTAGTTGGGCTGGTGGCTCATCTCCTGACCACTGGAGCCATTTCTGTATCTGCTTGTTGCCAAGTTCCCTTTAGTTTTTCAAAATTTTTATCCATGCTTACAGGTAAAGGCAATGGTCTTTATCCAGGACAGAGTTCACCAGTGCCTAAAACAAGACAATGTTGACAGACCTCCTTCCAAAACATCAGTGTCTGAGATAGATCTCAGCAGCCCCCCAGAGCCTGTGCAAAATGTCCCTTATTTCTCTCTCTTTGTCTGTCATCCCTTTGAAAAGATTCTTTGAAGCACCGCTAAAGAAAACCTAAAAGGCTTCAACCAACTTCAGAATCATAGCTATAAATGTTCTGGAAACCTCCTTAAACATAAAAAGTAACTCTTTGTCTCACAAATACTTTCCAGCAGGTTCTATTCTTACTAGTGGATAAAGGAATAAAAATCTCCTGTGCATAAAAGATGCCCAGCACCAATAGTCACTGCACCATTAGATGCAAATTCAAACCACAATGAGAAACCTCTTGACATGTGTGAAGATGGCTACAGAAACAATAAACAAATGTTGGCAAAGACGTGGAAAACTCAGAACCCTCAGCCATTGCTGGTGGAAGTGTGAAGCAGTACAACTACTTTAGAAAACAATTTGGTAGTTTCTTCAAAAGTTGGACATAGAGTTATCCCATGACCCAGCAATTCCATGTATGCATATATATGTGAGAATAATCAAAATATGTGTTTGTGCAAAGACTTGCACCCAGTTGTTCAGAGTAGTATTAGTCTAATAGCCATAAAATAGAAACACCCCAAGTGTCTGTTAGCTAATGGATGAATGAAATGTGGTATATACACACAATGGAATATTATTGAACCTTTTTCAGTTTTCATTTGTTAGTAGTACATGTTTACAGTACACGGTGGCCACACTCGTGGGAGTTGGCATGTATCCGTGACACATCTCCAGTCCCTTTCATCCCCTTCTCCTCTCCCCATCCCCTCCCTCCATCTCTGGGTCCCCTTCACATTTGCAAAAGATCTGTTTTCCTACTTCCTTTATCTTCTGCTTTGGTCTTTATTGACATTTTGGGTTTCTCATGTAAGAGAAACTGCACGGTATTTAAGCTTGTGTGTCTAATTTACTTCACTGAACATGATGGTCTCAGGGTGCATTCAGTTTCCTACCAGTGACTCAGGTTTATCCTTCTTTATGGCATAGTGCTAGTCGCTGTGTATAAATACCACATTTTCTTTATCCATTCCTCTGTCAAAGGGGATGAAATACTGTTGCTATTCAAGGTCAAGGAAAGACCTTGAAAACCTAGTAAGTGAAGGAATTGGAGACCACACATTTTATGATTTCATTTATGTGAAGTATATAGAATAAGCAAGTCCACAAAGGAGGAAAGGAGATTTGTGGTTGCCAGCAGGGGGGCAGGAGAAATGGAAAATGATTGCTAGTGTGTGTGATTTTGTTTTGTTTCATTTGGGTGGGGAACAAAATGTTCAAGAGTTAATGATAATTAGTGCATAGCTTTGTAAATGTAAGAGAAATAACTGGACACTTCATGGTATGCGAATTATATAAAAAAAACTGTTAATTTAAAATAAAAATTCTTCCTCACATTCCAACAGGCACTTGGCTTGTGTGTTAAATCTTGTTACTGCTTTTGAAATATATTTATTGCAGGGGTTAGTTGAGTTTCATTTGAAAAAATTATCTCCGTCTGGCTTGTAATTTCCTGTCAGAAAACTTAATATACTGTATCACTATTTGCAGTGTAAATACTGGTTCATACCGAAAGTAGGACTGAGTTAGTAGGCTCCTTACTGTGTTAGAGGAATAAGAAGGATGGTTTGTATAGCAGGTAATTTTGAGGGAAAAGAACACTGTTTTCCTGCTTCTCTTTTGCTACTTATTACCCCAGAGGCTGAGCATTTTTTATAAGAAGTACCACTAAGCAAGAAGTACGAACAGAAGTAGGGGACCTGTTTCACTTTGGAAACCAAAGCTCGGGCCAATCAGCGCTGCATTTTAGTTTGATTTTGGATAACCTTAGTGATTTGAAAATATTACTGAAATCCTTGTTTGGCCTGAGTTCACCCATATACAGGCTAGAGAGCGATTTCATCAGGATAAATTCCAAGGTGAGTTTAGGTTCTGCTCCATTCTCACGTATGACAGGTTTGTTGCTTGGCCTGATGGTCACACATCACTTGTAAGTTCTTACCTTCCTACTCGGTCCTGTTCCTTCTTCACTCTGAGCAGGGAGCAGGAGAATATCATTGCCCAGCACCCTAAGGCCAAAGAGGAACCCATTCGTAAACCCTGCCGCACACATTTTATCACTGGGGTTGGATTTTGGTAACTTGCAGCTTCTGCATTGCTTCAGAAACTGGTTCTCGCTGTGGAAAAAGTTGCTGATGCAGATCGCTTACTTTCTGAGTGACCTTAGAGGGTTTTGAAGCGGATGGAGACAGCTGTCACCACCGACTGATTCACCCTGTGGAGGAATAGCTTTGTGCCCTCGTGCTTCTTCCTCAGGGTGTTCCTCATTCATGGCTTTAATTTTCCTCTGAATCTCAGTATCTCTCCTCCCTTCTTCCTTCCCCTCCTTCCCCCTCCCCCTCCCTTCTTCCCTTTCCCCCTCTGTCCTCCTCCCTTCCCCTCCCTCCCTCCCTCTCTCTGTCCTTTTCTCTCTCTCCCTCTCTTTCCTGTTTTGTTTCTCCATTTTTACTTTTCTCTAGTCCCCTGAGCAGGATTATGCTTTAACTGAGTCACATGTGAGGCAGTTTGGTGGTATGGGCTCTGGAGCAAGTCCCCACATTTTAACCCTGCAACTTTTACCGAGATAATAACTTTACCAAGTCCTAGTTTCTTTATCTTTTTTTTTTTCTTTTTTTGGTACTAGGAATCAAACTCAGGGCCTTGCACTTACTAGGCAGGCACTGGGCCCACTGAGCTACATCCCCATCCCTAGTTTCTTTATCTGTACAACGGCGATGGTGAACTTTTTAGAACTTCTAGCTGACACAAACAGCCAGCTACAGCATATGTGCTATAGGTTCACCACCACTGATCCTTAATATGGGGCTAATGATGATATCATTCTGGAGGACTTCCTATTATTAAATGAGGTAATTCATATGAAGCACATACCCAGCATTTATAGATCACTTAAGTTTTGCATTTTGAAGGAGACCACAGTCGGTCCTCCTGCTCTAGTTTAAAGGTACCTATTGCTCTGTGCTACAGTTTCTTCAGCTATAAATGGAGGATAGTGTTGCAGGTTCCCATAATTTGAGGTTATTATGAGGACTAAATAATATAATGCGCATAAAACATGCAGTGTGTACTTGGCATATGGTAAGTTATCAGTCAGTGCCAGCTATTTTGTAGTAATTATTTGTTTACATTTTTTGTTTTTTATTGTTACCATGGGAAGAATTAAAGGACATGTGACCACACCATATGATTGTCTCGCTATGGATTGGTCAAGCATTTTTCTGAGATTAATGTTCAGGGCTGTAACTTGACTGCCCTTCTCTTTTTCAGCTGCACAATTGGACAGCATCGGCTTCAGCATCATTAGGAAGTGCATCCATGCAGTGGAAACCAGAGGTAACGTGGTCTAACAGATGGCATTGTTCTCAGGGCAGGTCATGCATCTGGTGAGGCCTCAGATCAGCTACCTGCCGTTTCCCAACTTTCAGTGACTCATGAACTCTCCCAGTGCCATTATCAGTGTATTTCCATAGGTCACATTGGTCTGAAGTAGGGATTCTAGAGCTATTTTGTGTCATTAACTTCCTTGGCTGATCAAAAGCATATTTTAAATTCATACATATAAAATACACAGGCTTATAGAAACCAGTTACTGAAATTCAGCTATTAAAATACTTAGAAACATAGTTGTGATACAGTAATGTACCAGTTTCTTTGTTACCAAGTTCTTTTGCAAGGTGTACTGGTGGATCTGATAACTGGAAGCACTGTATTTCAAGCTATCTGTAACAAATGTAGTATGTTTTGAAAATATGTGTGATTTTTTTTTTTTTTTTGTGGTACTGGGGATCGAACTCAGGACCCTGCGCTTGCTAGGCAAGCGCTTATTATACTGAGCTATATCTCCAGCCCCTTGTGATTTGTGACCAAGTGGTGGCTACTGATAATGCTACTGTGATTTGTTGCTAGTGGGAGGAAATATATCATGTTAGTTATAGGTTAGTGAAAATAAAGGTGCAATTATTTCCTGTTTAATTCATAGGCCCAAGAATCCTGTGTTGTGAATCATGTCTTCGAGTCAGTGACCCTACACCGAGGACCTTGTGCTAGGAGTGAGTTCCCAGGGAACCATTCACAGAGAGGAGTCAGGCCCCTGTTGCACAATGACCTTTCCAGGGGCCACTCGCGCAGGACCCTGAGATTAGGACGCTGCTGCTTCACCCCTGTGGTCTCTCACAAAGGAGAGCCCTGACAGTATGGAACTTAGTGCATACTGGTCTCTTCTGCTCTGAGAAACTCTGATAACCACCTTTCTACTGATCTGATTTGTATTCTTATCAGAGATGTAAATCTTATTTATTCTACTGGCTCTATACCTACCAGCCCTTTTTATTTGTTTAAAAAAAATTCTTTCTTTTAAAGCATGGTCCATAACTCTTACCAGTAGAGAAATAGAAAACTTTTTAAAATAAAGACTATGAAGCATTGAATAGAGAAAGAGGACGGACTCTCTTTTTGAGCATCTGCAGCAATGTGTCCTAGCAAAAGATTTTCTTTTCAAAGTATGTTAATGTGTGGAAGCATTTTTTAAAATGTCTGCTTATTTCTATTACATCTCCCTTCAATAGAGTCAAAGCAACTTGGAAAAATACATAAAATATACCCAGAGAACATAAAGTAGAAGTAAGTACGAACTGATCTTGAAGAAGGAAGGATGAAGGCCAGATTGAGCCATAAGGATGTTTACACAATGGTCTGGCTGAAGTGCAAAGGGAGAGACTGGCCAAAAGTCTCAAAACTTGGTTAAACCATCTATGCAGTAAAAAACTATGAGTCACTAAAGTTGTGTTCAACAATTTTTTAGTTATGTACATGAAACGAGGACATGGACCTACTCCGAGCCCATTCTAGGAGTGGCCGGGAGAAAGCGCATCCATTGTGCAGTTTGTTCTTGTGTTAGAGGCAATTCTCTCTGCTGGCTTTGACTGTCCTTATCTGTTTGTCTTAACAGTGGTTTCTAAGTATTCTTTGTAGCTTGTATTGTTAAGATAGTTTCTCAGCATGAGTTTAAATATATTTTTCATTTTAAAAGAAGAGAATGAGAAAGGAGGACACAGTAACAGAGAGAGTAAGAGTGGAGGCAAACGTGGATCCACACGCCCCGTGCCGATGAGGCCCCTCCATTTCTCCGTGGTGGGCCGCTCTTTGTCTCTCAGGCTTCAGCAACCAAGACCAGTGTGTGAAACTGTTGACAGAATTTCTGATAAATGCAAAGCGATAGCTCAGGACAACCTTTTCTGATACAAAACTGGAAATTACATGCAGTAAGCAATAGCACAGCACATCACAAAGGCCTTTTCTCTCACAGCCTCTGATTCCTTGTCCCTTCCTCTCTCTAAATGAAGGATGAAAATGACACATTTGAACTTCTAAGAAAGTTTTCGTTTAGCGTAAAGAAGAAATAAGGACAGTGTAAGTGAAATACCAGTTTAGAACAAATAGTTGAAGGCAGTGGTTATTTTTCTACTGTAGTGTGTTTATGGACACATATACCTGTAATACCTGGCAATGAACAGACATCGTACACGCTCTAGGACTCATCAATTATTGTCCAACAGTGGGAACTAGGGTTGTGTAAAGTCCTAGGAAAGCATAAGGGTAAAATAATAAGAGTCACTGCAGCCCTTTCAAGCCTCTAGTCTGACACACTTTCTACTGTAAAGTCCTATCCTTTCAGACCACTTCTTTTTATCCATTAGTCCCTCTTCTGTATAAGTCTTGTTGAAAATATGGGAGAATCAGATCTTTCTTAAATGTCTTCAGAAATTCAGGAAAAAAATAATTTCAGACATTGTTAATTATAAGAAAGAAAAGAAAACAAAGTAAGGAAATGCCTGGGAGTATTGGCTGTGGGGACAGTATGGTAGCTCAGAGAGGTGGTTGAGCTGAAAACTCTGCATGATGAAAAGACTTGGGAAAAGAGGGAGCCAGGTAGTGCAAATAGCTAGAGCGGTGATAGCAAACTTTTAGAGCTTTTAGTGATTATACAAAAACAGGTTTGCCAGCAATGGCTCTAGAGCACAGGCTATGAGGAGGGGTCCAAGTTAGTGCATCCACATCATTGGGGTGGTGGATGATGTCAAAGGTGGCCTGGTGCTCAGCAGGATGAGCCTTGTAGGCCAACGTAAGGAAATTTACCTGCATTCTACATGCAGTGGGAATCTCTTGGAAGGTTGTCGGATAAGAAGTGATGTGAACTGAGTTACACTTTTAAGAAGTTTGCTGTAGAGAATGAGCATCAGGGGAATAAGATGGGAAGCAGGAGACCAGTTCTTCAGAGGTGTCAGATATGATGAGGCTACGACTGAGAGGAGAAGAATCATTTCATATCCTTGGTCTGAATTGTGCCCCTTGTAAATGGCACAGTGATGCTTTAATCTGTGCATTTAAAGGACCAGAAGTGTGACTGTGGGTTGGTTTTTATTTCTTTGTTCCTATATTTAAAAATAAACTCCTAGTCTTAATTGCACAGTTCCTTGGGTTCAATAAAGGCAGTCTTCTTTAGAAAAGAATATTTACATTACAGATGAATAGATTTTTAAATTTTTCAGTCTCAGCTAACATTCCTCAAAATTTTAAATGTCCTTATATTATTTTCATTCTATATCTAAAATAGATTATAAAAATATTTGGCCTTTCTCTTATATGGATTTTTATCATGTCATCTTTGCCTTTCTAAAATTAAAAAGTGCTTAAATATGACTTCTTTAGAAGAATGCACTTTTCATCTTTTAAAAGTCTTCAGATGATGCATTTGGCAAGAGAAGAGGGAAGTGTCTTCCCCCTCTGATGGCTGAGCTAACACGAGGGCCAAAGTGTGCAGCACACCCGTGAAATCCTAGACAGCTGTACCAAATCCCACTTCTTTGCTAAGAGCTGAGCTGAGTGACAGCAGACTTTAATTAGAGCAGCTTTTAGAAGGACTGAGAAAATGAAAAGAAAATAATAAAATGAGCATGTGGCCCCATCTGCCTGACTTGTGTTCTGACGCACCCCTAATTAAATCATCCTTGTTTCTCTTTTCAGGGATCAATGAACAAGGACTGTACCGAATCGTAGGGGTCAACTCCAGAGTGCAAAAGTTGCTGAGTGTTCTGATGGGTGAGTGTGGCGGTGACCCTTCCAGGCAGGTCTCTGGAGGAGCCCACTCTGAAAAGTCGCCAGGTCCCTGAGTAGGGTTGGTGTCTGGGGAAGAAATCAGGGTGCCCAAGAGCTCAGGTCCTGAATTCTACTGCCCTGTTAGCCAGTTGTCATGACTACAGGCATTACTAGGAAAGGTTCTGAGTAAGATTGTACAGGATAAAAAATAGCAGGTCTTGGGCACCACACCCTCTCTGTATCCTCAGCCACAGGCCATCCGAGGGGCACTTGATCACTCATGTAACCACCACACCCTACTGAGTGTTTAATAGCTCATGAGCTGCTCTGTTCTCTTTTGGGGCAGGTATTTAGTGAGACACGCCCAGTGCCCAAAACAGGGCATCATTCTGTTCTGTAGAGGACCTCAGAGGGCACGTTGCTGTTACTGAGCTCTCAGCTAGAATAGATATGCACAGGCGAATCTTCTGAGCGTCTCTGCTTCTAGGTTATCCACCTAGACATAGTTACTTGAGCAGGAAAACTGCCTTTGCCAGTGACTGATACAAATATAAAACCACTATCTCCAAATGTGCAGTATTTGAATAGAAAGCCCATGAGTCCATGAGCCAAATGTGCTTAGGCTGCAGATTTCCTGTATTTTTAGATCTGAACACAGCCTGCCTCAGTGAGTCACATGGATCTAAATGGCAAACAGATCCGATTTCATAGGTCAGTGGCTGTTACTCATTTCCATGTAGCCCCAGCCGTGCACTTGTAAAGTTGGACTATCACTGGGGTTCTAGCTCTGTGTCCTGGGCAAGGATCGTTCTTTTGTCAGTTATTTGTAAGGACTTTTGCCATCCCAGTTTTAGAAAATGGCTTTCACATGTGAAAAAGCCTCTTCTCTCACTTGGGCCAAATGACTGGTCTCCTCCTTTTTTTAAAGAGAGCTGCTCACCCCTTGTGGGCAAAACCCTATGGTACCACTAGTTACAGGGAGATCTGCTGTTTAGAAGTATGACTGTGGCATGTTTTAGCCCTGAATGTCTTTTTCAGTTCAGATGTGGGATATACTGTAGTTTTTAAAGTTAAATTTATATTTTGAGATGATTGAAGATCCCATTCAGGTAAGAATGTAAGAAATCACAAGGAGAGGTCCTTTGTACCTCATTTCCAGTTCCTGCCAGTGATAACGTCCTGAAAAACGACTTCAGTATCAAAAACTAGGATAACTGACAGTGATGCCTGAAGCTTTGGAACATTCCCTTTATCAGAAGGATCCCGTGCAAGGCCCTTCGATGGCTACAGCCATCAGTCACACCCCCTTGCACCCCACCCTAAGCCTGGCAGCCAATAACGTGTTCATTATTTCTCTAATTTTGTCATATCAAGGTTGTTATATAAATGGAATCCTACAAATCTTTTGGAATTGGTTTTCTTTATCAGATAGTGTAATTCTCTCGAGATTTGTCGAACTTATTTAACAACAATTTGTTTTACATATATGTGTGTGTGTGTGTGTGTGTGTGTGTGTGTGTGTGTGTATATATATATATATATATATATATATATATATATATATATTACTGCTAAGTAGTATTCTACTGTGCAGATGTACCAATGTTGGTTTTTATTTCCATACAGGTTTTTGTGTGAGCATATGTGAAGAATATGTTAGTCATCTTTTCAGGGCTGTGACAAAATACCTGGGAACGTTGATCTGAAACGCGAAGTTTTTATTTTGGTTCACAGTTGCAGTTGGTGGGCTGGTTCCGTTGCTGTGGGCCTGGGTGAGGCAGGACAGAGTAGAAGGGCAGAGCAGAGCTGCCTGCCGTATGACAGCCTGGGAGCAGAGAGAAGGGGAAAGAACCGGAAGAGAGGAGCCAGGTTACAGATGCAGTGCCAAGGTCATGTGCCACTCCCTTCAAATAGGCCCCACCCCCTCATCACCCACAAGCTACGACCTATTAGTGGGTCATACTGGGTTGATGAGGTTAGCATCCTTGTAATCAGATCACTTCTCCAAAGTCCCGCCTTTCAACATTGCTGGGTTCAGGCCCAGGTCCTCAATGCAATGGGTCTTACGCGGATAGTTTAGATCCAGACCATAACAACATGCATTTTTTTCTCGTAGGATAAATGTCCAACATGTAATTCTTGGGTGATAGTATATGGCTAATTTTTGAGAAACTCTAATATAAGGAAGACTTAAGAGTCTAGTGGGTCAGGCATGTAGCCTAATGGTATAGCACTTGCCTATCATGTGCAGAGCCTTGGGTTTAATTCCTAGTACCACAAAAAAGAAGAAAAAGTCTACATACAGTGCAAGCTGGGGATGTAGCTCTATGGTAGAACATTTGGACAGCACATTCCTGAGGCCCTGGGTTCCATTCCCACCACGACCACCAAAAAAACTGCTAATAGGTTGTTGACCTTCCTTTGTTTCTGAACAGAGTTTCAGACATTCATGGGGTGTCTGCTGTCTGGGACACATTGTCAGATGCAAGAGATTGAGAGTTTGTACCTTTCTACAGAATCCTGCTAGGGTAAGGTGTACATGCATCTGAAAGCTGTGGTGTACAAATACATTAGTACTTAAGGAGAGATGGGTCTGAAAGACTGACTACAGGAGAAAGTAGAAGAATAAGTCAGATCCGGGGCATATTATTAGCAGTTGGCATGGGAGGAAGAAATCAGGGTATGGTGTGGCTATAGCATGAGGTATGAGTTCTCTGATGATTATTATTTTAATATTTGAAGAACTACTTGAGGCTGGGAAAGGAGAAGTAAAGCTGAAAACTTTAAGGTGGTCTCTTGTTGAAGAACTTGAAAACTGTGCTAAGGAGTTTGGGTTTTGTATTGTTTTGATTTCCTGACTGAAGTAAGGTTTGGGGTGTACACAGGGTTAGTCCATGGAACCCTGAGCAAGATTATTAAGAGGATGGTGATGGAAGAGTGCTCTCCTGAAGTAATGGCTGCTGGTGGAGAAAAAGTATGTCCAACACACATGTGCCAGGGTCAGATTCTAGCTTCAGGAGGATAACCCAGCAGCAATGTGGAGCATGTATTATGTATTTGGCATAGAAAGACATGGAGGAAGAAGAAGTGCAGTGAATTAGGCAGAGAATACCCTCTCAAGGTCTTAACCAAACAGCTAGTGTGAGGTCATAAAAAAGCACAGGCTCAAAATGATTGTAGAGAAAGAATTAACAAGACTTTGTAACTAGCCAAATGTGGGGGAGTGGAAGGGGCAGAGAGATTTCAGAGATGACAGATGCTTATGTAAGGTGACACTAGCGAAAAGAAATATGACATTTTAGACTACATTGCTAATCTAAAAAAGAACCACCTTACTTCTGTTGTGCTGAGCAAAAGAGTGATTTTGAAAGGAGCTTGTTTTTATCACTTTGTTAGTGACCCACAAACAAGATATTTTTTCTCCTCCTCAGTTTTTCTAGGATAGAGAAAATAATCTGCGAGATATCATGAAAAAGTAGTACTTATTGGCTGAAAGTCACAAGGCCAGCTACCTCTGCCAGGAGATATTGTAGATAGATTGGAATTCAAAGTGAGATCCAGCCAGAGCTGAGAGATGATCAGAGTGTAAAACTGAACCTGAGATGAGACTGGTAGCTGAGCATCTTCCTATCAGTTAAGTCTGAGTCTTGTACTCGAGGATCTACCTAACGTATTAGGCCGGAGCCCCACACCCAGATGCGTCTCCTTTCTGTTTCATGAATATCCTCGTGCCTTCATCAGTTGGTCTTGGTGTTGGTTTGGGCTACCCAAAAGTATACAGTAAGCGTGGGTGCTGGACTGCAGAACCTTTCCTTGAGATGCCTGGGTTCCGTGTGGGGCTCTCATTCACACTTCCTTTATTATATAGCCTTTGAATGCTGTCCTATGTGCTAGGCATTGTTCAAGAATTGTTTTATTTGGCTGAGGCTCTCAAAAGTGGAATATTGCATTTTGATTATTGGAAGTATGGCTTATAATTAAAGTGGAACTAACTTTGATCATGAGTTTGTTTTTTGTACTCTTAATACCCTGGGAGACTTAGATTGGAAGAAGACTATGAGAGTATGCTTTGAGACTGTCCTTGATTGGCTGATTAAGATTCCTTCAGAAGGCCTTCTAGAATTCCTCATAGCAAACGCAGTCGTACTGCACTTCATTTCGATTTTGGACCAAGAGCTAGCCTCGGTCTCTTTCTCCTAGCAACAGAGGCCATTAGTCTTTGGACAGTGAAAAGAGCTCAGGAAGACTTGCAGATTCCCTCAAAATAGAATCCTTGCTCTCTATATATTGTTTTTCCCCCCTTGAATATAAAGTGAAGATCAATATTTCCAAATTTTTGCCCATTATTTTATATATGTCCATCAGCTGTAAAACATGCCTGTTCAGTGCATGTCTGCCTCTCTTCCTTTCTCATACCATTTTTTTTTTTTTTGGTCTTTTCTTTTTGGAGACAGGGTTTCGCTGTGCAGGCTCGCTTTGAACTCACTTTCTAGCACAGGCTGGCCTCAAACTTGCACTGACCTTCCTGCCTCAGCCTCCCTAGTGCAGGGATTATAGGCATGCATGTGCCACCACACCCAGTGACTCCATATATTTTAAATAATTATTTTTTCTGATGAAAAGTTGCAAGGTCATTATAGAAAATGTGCAGAAATATAAAAAGTGGAAAGAAGAAAATAAAAATTAACAAATCAGAGATAAAATTTTTATTTTTTGTCTTATCATTGAATCAGATCATTTTACCATATCAGCTTTTTAAATATAGTGTTGTATAAGATTGTAACATAATAAATATCATACACTATGTTAATACTCTCACAAAATTAGGCTCATACTGTGCATAAAAAGGGGTGATCAAATTATATGGTATATATTTAAATGAAAACAATTTATTGCAGTAAAAGACACATTGCCATTAATACCCTTCAAAGTACTCCTCAGTTTGAGTGCACTCCTCTCAGCCTTCTTGCTGCTTTTTGAAGCAGGTCTGAATGTCCTCTTTCATGAGTATCTTTATGAGGTGTCATCAAAAATACAGTAAATGCTGATGTGAAGTGCCATCCCATGGAAAGGCAGACTCGTAAAAACTCCTCATACAATATGTGCATAAGAAAATTATTCTCTATAGGAATTTAAATAATATAGGAAAACAGATACCCTACAGTGTTACATTAATGATGCCGGTAACATACAAGGTGTAATAGAAAAATATGATTAGCATTTAAAGTTTTACAAATTTATTACAGTAAATGACACACTGCCATGCATCTCCCTCAAAATAGCCCCCCAGCTTCAAACACACCTGGCCCCTTGGTCTTGTCACTGTGCCTGCCTTTAGCTGCACCGGCCTGGCTGCCTGGATGTTCTGAAGCCGTGCAAAACGTTCACCTTTCACAGTCATTTTGACTTTGAGAAACAGCCGTAAGTTGCACAGTGCTAGATGTAGTGAATAAGGTGGATGAGGGCGCACCCGTAAGCTTTATATTTGACAGATATTGCCATAAATACTTGGTCGGTGTGGGTAATAAAAAATATGGTGTCTAAATTGAATAATTTATTAAGTAAAAGACACATTGCCATTAATCCCCCTTAAAATATTCAAATGCATACCTCACTTCAAGCACATCTGTGCCATCGTGCTTGGCAATATGTCTTTTAGTGTGGTAAGTTTTTTAAAAAAATTTAAACAAAAAAAAATTCACTATCTTTTAACTACTCCTTGTAGAACTGTCCTATCACCTTTTGATCAGCCCCTCTCCTTGCATACATAGGCTGATTGCAGTTCCTCACCAAAGTATTCACAGGAGCATCTGCATGGGGCAGGATAGCAGACGTTAATGGCACGCACTGTGCAGTTCCACTATGTATTCATTTGATCTTGCATAAATGATTTAAATCAATCTAGTCTTCCATTTCCTTGTCTGTAAAAATAGTCCCTGCCTCCAATAAAGGATGTGAAGATGAAATGAAAAGATGCATGTGGGTCCCATGTCCAGAGCCTCCACATGTTTAATAAATTCACTGTAATTATTTTTGTTTTTATGTACATCTCTAATGATTTTTTGTTTGTTTGTTTGTTTGGGTACCGAGAATTGAACTCACAACCTCCCACTTGCCAGGTAGACGCTTAAATCCCCAGCCTTCTACTTATTTCCTTAGGGTTAACTTTTAGATGCTAAGTTGCTAGATCAAGATATATATATATATATATGATAGTTTCAAGGCTCTTCATTGGTAGTCCCATATTTGCTGTCGACAAAGTCTGAGAGTGTCCTGTACCTCACAGCCTGGCCTTGCTCTATATTACTTTTTTTGCATATAAATTTTAAGCGTTTAAAAATGTCCTTCCTTTTTATCTGTTTATATTTCTATAATTTTGAGTGAAGCTGAGCGCTTTTCAAATGTTTGTTGCCAGCTTACAGTGTCTTTGTGACTTGCCTGCTTACATTCTTAGCCTAGTGCTGTGTATGTGTCTTTTGGTAATGAGCGCCTTTTAGACCTGGGAGCCATGTTAGCAGTGTTTCTTATCCAGATTATTATTTGTCTTGAACTTTTTGGGGTGCTTTTGTTTTTTTGTCTTTTGACTGCTTCAAATTTTTCTGAAGACCAGTCTTTTGATCTTTTATTAGATGAAATATGTTTTAAAAGATCCTCTCCTTTCCAAGATTATAAAATCCTTTTCTTTTACTTAAAGTCCATCAGACAATAATCATTCAAAGGAAAACTCTTTTCCTCAAATACAAATACAACTGACCAATCACTATATACTAAATCTTTCCCTTTTCCGTTACTTCTAAGTGTCATCATATAGTCCTTCTTTAGTTTTCATTAGTACGTGCTTGCAGTACATAGTGTTGCCATTCCTTGTGTGGAGTTGCTGCATGTATATAACTCACCTTAATTCCAATTCCTTTTTCATTCCCTTTCCCTCTCTCCACTGATCCCCTTCCCGTTGGAGAAAGATCTATCTCCCTACCTCCTATCATCTTTTATTTTGCCTTTATGCAATATTTAAGCTTGTCTGTATGATTTCTTTCACTTAACAGTATGGTCTCAAAGTGCATCTATTCTTTAATCCCTATGGAAGGAGTTTCAGGCATGTTTTTCTAAAGGGAAATAAATTCTTTTTAAAAAGCATATGATATTTATATTTTACTTTTTAAATGTTTTTTTCCTGATTCTTTGCATTCTTCCAAAAATTCTTACATTTGTTCCCAAAATACATTATCAGTCATTTAAATTTCTAGCACGTTGATTACTGCCTTACCATCATCATCATTTCTGGTCATAATTTGTAATTGAATTTATAGTATCTTCGCTAACCTTTCAGTTATCACCTTTATTATTTCACTGTTTCTTATTTTACTTTTATGACTTATTTCACAGACTCCATATTTTCTGAATCCTATTTCTATTACAGAGTATGTGTTTTCTAAACTACTTTTCAGACTGGTCTGTAAATTTGGCCTGTGTGTTTTATGCCAGCAAATATTGTGTAGAGTTTTTTATCTTCTGTATAATCAAACATGAGCTCAGAGAAGTTTATAAATCTTTGCTATTAAATTCACTCTGGATAGATTCTTCGTGTTCCCTTAATCCTGTTTGAAATCATCCTCTTACGTGAAATTGGAAGGCTGTTATATGCGATTCTGGTCAGTTTTCTTGCATTTGTAAATCTTTCATTTAGAGCGGACCAGTGCTCCTGAGTAGGTGTTTATTGTCCTGGGAGAAGTATTTGTTCCTGCTAATCTGAAGCTATGGTCGCTCCCCTGTCTCTCGCAGTTACTCTAGAACTCACTTCTGAATTCACTTGCTTTGATACAGGGGGATACCCCGCTGCTGTTCCCTGATCTAAATTCACTGCCAGCTTGATAATTTCGGGACTGCAATAGCTGCTTTTGAAAGCACTTGTCAGAAGTGTATGTGCTGAGGCGCGGGGTGTGGGGTAGGTGTGGCATGACCTTCCCCAGGGTGGCCTGGGCTGCGCTTGAGAGTGGACAGAGGGTTCTCACCTGTCACGTTGCTCCCCTAAGTTTCCTCAGGCCTTCGCCTGAGCTTTGCCTGCTGGCATTTTTCTGGTGACAGGAGAATATTGACTAAAGTGTTTAATTTTCTGTGCTGTTGAAACTATATGTCTTCATTTCATTGTGGTGGTGAAGGAATCCAAATTCAGTATTGCTGTTTTTCTCATGCTGGTAACTTTTCCTGTTTTGTAGTATTTATAGCCAAGTTAGTTCTATAGAGAACACAAGCAAGGTATTAAGCAGCAGTGCCTAAAATCTCCAAATTACAGCAGTGTACCTCACCCCCTTCTCCGTAGCCATGGACTGTCCCTCCTTACTCCTGGAAACCTGGATGCATTCATTTTTTTCCCCTACGGCCACATTTCCCATAAATAAAAGCAATCAAGGACTTCTTTCTGCTGAGATCCAAAGATAACAGACATTCTTTATGATGACTTCTGAGATGTAAAGTTATGCATAGTAAGGAGCGGAAACAGTCCCAGATTTTGAAGTCTGTAGCCAAACAGAAACAGAGAAGCCAGCAGTAACTTTCAGTTTTACCCATCAGTAAAAGGAGCAGACATGAAATGACAGAATCAGGAGATAAGAGACTATTTACATGGAGGACTGGTCATTCTGAGAGCGGGCGGGGCGGCTGCCCATCACATTCCCAAATTCCAGTGAACAGAAAACCACACCTTCCTTTGTGCTCCTGCAGCTCTACTCATCGGAATGCTGAGAGCAAGGTCTTAAGAAGGAGCCTCCAGACAGTGAGAGTTCTGGATATCGAAACAGAAGTGGCTGTGGGAACCTTAGGCACTAGACAGGACGAATGACTAAGGTGTTCAAGATGTCTGACCATGGGAGTCAGAAAATAATTCTAGTAAACTTATTTGCTTCTCAACTTGCAAAATATGAAGTCTGACTGTCAAAGGATTACATATGGTACAAATGAAGCCTCATCTACACAAAGAATAGTAGACTTGACATAAGATGTAATGGAGATGGAAAATATCAATAGCTTGTGAAGATTTTTGACAAACGATAGTTTATGAAGAACAAAAACATTTAGATGCAGTAAGGTGGTATAGTATTTCCTAAAGATAAACATAGATTAAGGAAACAAATACAAGGGCTAGAAATAGGACCCCCGCACACATCTCTGTCTGTCTCTCTCTCTCTCCACATATATATATATATATATATATATATATATATATATATATAGTCACATGATCTTTGATAAAAGTGTCAGGGTAATTCACCGGGGGAAAAACAATCTTTTAAACAGTATTGCTTCAATTGGGTATCATATAGGGAAAAAGTGAAATTTATTACCTGACGCTACACAAAAATTAACTTGAAATGGATTGCATTTCCAGACATAAAAAACACTATAAGATTTCTAGAAGAAAACAAGAGAAAACTTTAGTGATGTTGGTATAGAAAAGATTTTTTAGAGTACAAAAGCAGGAACAATGAACTAAAAATATGATTAATTAACTTCATTCAAATTAAAAACTTTTGTTTCTAAGAGATGTTATTAGAAAAGATAAGCTTACAGATCAAAAGGAAATACTGTATTTATAAAACATATATAATAAATGATTTGTATTCAGAACATATTTTCAAGATCCCTACAATTCAGTAACACAACCAACCCAATTTTTAAAATAGGCTAAAAATTCGATGAAACAATTCACTAGAGGAAATATATAAATGACCCAGAGGTACATGGAAAGATGACCAACACCATTAGTCACTAAGGAAATACGATACAAGTTTGAAAAAAAAATATATCAACACACATCTACTGGCGTATCTAAACTTAAAAAGGCTGCTGTATTATATGTTGGAGAGGATGTAAAGCAGTGTTGGAGAGGATGTAAAGCAGTGAGAGCTCCAGCATGTGGTAATAGAAAAGCAAAGTGGCCCAGACATTTTAGAGCAATTTGGAAGATTCCTCTAATGTTAAATCTTTAAGTATTTTTACTAAGTATTTTTACTTAGTCCCATTCATAGCTACGGTATTTATCCAAGAGATGAAAATGTAGTCCATGCAAAGCCCTACTTTCAAATATTTACAATAGCGTTATAACAGCCCCAGTTGGAAACAACCCACATGTCCATCAACTAGTGAATGGGTAAACAAATTATGGCATATCCATAACATTGACTGCTACTCAGTAATGAAAGAATTACACTGCTGCTACATGTAACAACATGGGTAGATTTCAAAAGTATTGTGTTACATAAAAATGGTTGCTGGGGTAGAGGTGGAGGGAGATAGCCCCGTAAAATGTAGCACAGGGGACTTGGGGGGTGATGAGACACCCTGATACTAGTAGTAGTTACCTGAATATATAGATTTGTTAAAAGTCATAGAACTGTGCACTCCTAAAGGAGTAACTATAATTTAATAACTTTCACTTTAAAAACACACCCACATACAGGAGAGGATTTTGAACTTCCTCATTGAAAATGCAAATTAAAACAATGAAAAGACTTTCTTAAACACCTTAAATTTGCTTAATCTGCACATTGCTATCAGGGATGTAGGAAGGAATCATTTAAACTTAAGCATCAGAGCAGTGCTTGAACAATATCTTTCAAAATTAAAAAATACACAAATTTTTGGTTCGGAAATTTCACTTTCTGAGATTTTTTCTACAGATAAGACATATACAAGTAAATAGTAATATATATCATTGTTTATCATAGCAAAAACTTTTAATTTCCATTGAAAGGAGGTTTCAAATGAACTGTGGTACAGTTATACAATAAAGTACGGTGAAGTGGATGTATTTATGTACCAGTATGGAAGTGTTTCAAAAGAAATTGTCAAATGAAAATAACAGTGCTCAGAATAACATGTAGGATCAAATGGATCAAATCCATTTGTGGATTTGTTTCATTGCAGTCCTGGAGATTGAATGTAGAGCCTTGCATGTGCTAGGATATCCGTATTTTTTTAAAAAGTATTTGTTTTCATTTGTCCATATATATGCATAGACTGTTAGAGGCTGGCTTTGTGCACGTGTACACACATATACACATAAAAAAAAAAAACTGGTACTAGTAGTTGCCTGTACCATAGAAAAGACTTACCCTTTTATATATCTGTTTTAATTGAACTTTTTTACTAAGGGTGTGTACTAATCTTGTCAGTTAAAGAGAAAAGTGTTTCACTTGCATACTTTGTAATAGATCATTAGGAAACTTAGGAGGACATGGAGCTCTGCATGACCTCCGTCGTCCGTCAGTGACCGTGGACTGCATCGTCCTCGGCTCTGGTGTGGTGCCATCTCCCTAAGATGACCTCTCCTTGTAAGCACTGCCTCCAGCCTTTTCGTTTTTTTAGTGTCTCTTAGTTTTCCGAACTCATGTACATGGTGGGAGAGGAGATAAACTCAGTCTGCTTTACCTGCTCGGTGACTTTTTGTATACTGACTGCTCCTCTAAATTACACCTTTTTTAAAAACTGAGATGTAGAAAGTTGAGGGAGAAAGTGGGGAGAAATGTGCTGAGTCCTGCAGAACACTGTGGCGGATGTCTCAGCAACACACTGAGATGCTGCTAGGCAGTTTCCGTCAGTGAAGGGAGCATCAGGAGGGCCCTAAGAAGCTGGCAGCCCCTTGGTAAGTGGGGTGGCCTGGGAGGCTGTGTCCAGTTTAGTTTAGATATTAAATGAATTAAAACAAACATGTTCAAGTTATGAGACTTGCCTCATCAGAGCTATAAAAAGCCCTTTAGCTGAACTGTAATTTGACTCTCCTCCCTGAAATATTATGCAATATTCCTATGGTTACAGAGTAATAAGTAGAAGCTAATCATTAGTTTACTAAATGTGGTTCATGGAATAGCTCACAACTCCCAGACCTGCCAACTGCTGCTGGTTTAGTTTCATGTTCACTTTTCTTGGTTAGAAATTGGATTGTTCCTCAGAAAAATGTACAGTAACATTTGTCTCGGGTCCAGAAACCTTGCAGTGTGGCAGCTCTCCATGTGTCTTGGGGACGGGAAAGGAACAGGGTCATACCAAACAAAAATTTTGGATACATAATGCTTCTGCTGGAAGAAATTATTCAGGGAGTATAAGATGACAAAGAAATTAAAGCTGAGGTCTTATTTTTGTGCTTTTCTAGAAACTTGCTACAATAGAAATCTACAGAAGTTACTATTCTGTGGTTCCAGAAATAAAATCATGCTCTTTAAGGTTCTCCCTTGTTTGTTTCACGTGACAAGAAAGATTTTGTTATTGCCCGTAGGCCACCTGCAAACACCACACAGGTCCTCTGGCTAATAAAGCCACACACACTATGGACTGAGGCCCTTTTCTGCCTCCTGCACAAGGAAATGTCAAGGGAAGGTGCTGAGAGCAGTAGGGACATGCTGGATTTACGCCCTTACCTAGGAATTAAAGGTTAAGTCTTTAAGACATTCGTGAGTATTTGGCCTCTTCCTGTTAGGATAAAAGTGAATTTCTCCCCCAGGAAATAGAAACTATGCCGTGGCCACCTGTGACTCATTCTTTTTTCTCCATTGAAAGGCAGTGGGGCTGAAGGAAGAACCTCTTTCTTAGTTGATGTCAGTTCTTGGGGACTGTCCGGAGACATTGCAATGGTTCTCTCTCTTTATTTAGTATATCATTTAGATATCTCTGGATTATTAAAAACAGGAAAAACTCACCCAAACTAGCTAATGAACAAAAAGAGGGACTTCTTGTCTCACATGATTTAAAATGTAGTTAGATGTAAGGCCTGAAGCTGTGTGCTCAAGACGCGCTCTCTGTCTCCCTGCCTCTTGCCTTGTTGTGTGGACTCACTCTCAAGCCCTGCATTTACGTGATCTCCTGGGTGCAAGCCCAGCAAACAACCACCTGCCTCCTGGAAAAGTCCTGATGTTCCCTATGGCTGACTGGCTTAGGTCTGGGGCCAACCCTCAACCAGCACACCAGAAAGCGGTACGCCTCTGACTGAGTCCTGAGTCTCAGGCCCTCTCCCTGGGAGGAGTGAGGAAAGGAGTGCTCCCCAGCTGGGAGGGGGGTGCTGCTCAGAGGGAGCAGGAGATGAATGGCTGAGCTGCCAGTGCAGCTGACCACATGGGGTTCTGCGTTCTGCTCATGGGAAGCAGCTCATACTCTCCAGCCACTAGCCACTGACTCTTACTCTCCTGTCCTGTGTGCTGCATAGGAACACTACAGGAAGCGCTCTCCTCTTACAGCACCCTTACTTGAAATACACACATTTGTTTAAAACTCCACACAGGG
Organism: Dinomys branickii; assembly: GCA_004027595.1. NCBI lineage: Eukaryota > Metazoa > Chordata > Mammalia > Rodentia > Dinomyidae > Dinomys > Dinomys branickii. The sequence goes on from PVLD010003086.1 coordinate 23,685, forward strand.
GGAGACTAACGCGGAAATTATCAGCAGCCAGTGTAACTAGGGTTGTGCTCAGTGCACATCTGATCTTAATGTAATTTTTAAAATATATAAAAGCAGTGGAACCAAGTCATGTAGTTCAGAAAATACAAAAACCACAATTTCACCACTTTAACCCAAGCACTATTTTAATTTTAGAGTATTTCCTTTCAACCCTCATTCATATGCATTTCTCACAAAGTTTTATATCTTGGTTTTTTTTTTTCACTTGACATTACATAATACATTTTCCATATTGCTGTATAGTCATCAGTATCATGTAAGTGGCAACATAATAGTCTATTAGGAAGACATAACTGTAAGTCATTTAACCATTCTTTTATGAGCCGGCATTTTAGGTTGTCTAACTTCGTGCTTTTTCCACTGTTCTAAAGTATCAGCAGAACATTTCTAGGATAAGTATCTTTTCTCATGCCTTATCTTATTTCCTGGGGAGAGATTGTGAGAAATGGGATTACCGGTTCAGAGGATATAAACATTTTTAAGACTCTTGATGATACATATTGCCAGATTGCTTTTCAAAACTGTTGGATTTATCTCTACTGCCTCCAGCAATTTATGAGAGAATCAGTTTCACTTCATTCTTCCAGCATTCTTCTAGACATTTGGGTTTTTAAGTATTTCCTTGACATATTAAGCAAAAAGTATGGGTCATTTTTGTTTTAATTTTCTTTTCTGAGTTACTAACAAGGTTGAATGATTTTATGTGCCCTTGTTTATTAGCTATATTTGTGCTCTGCTTTATGCATTGTTTTTTTCTTTATTTTAGATCCCAAAACAGCTTCAGAGACGGAAACAGACATCTGTGCCGAATGGGAGATAAAGACCATCACGAGCGCGCTGAAGACCTACCTAAGGTAGGGACTTCCCATGGGCAGGGCTGAGTGCCAACTGCTTCTCATGCAGTCAGGAAGACAGCAGTTTTATTTTCAACTTCCAGAGAGCTGCTGGGTGGGTGTTTGAAAAGTGGAAACAGCTTCTGTGTAGGTGCATTTATTTTTCGGATGGTCACACTGGTTGTAAAACATCCACAGTTGAGGGTTGCCATTGTGGGCCGGTGCCGAGTGATTTAGGAAGCTTTGCTCTTAATGAGAAACACTGAGGTAAATAGCCTGGAACAAAATCTAAAATATGGTCTTCCCTGAATAATCTGTTAAGAAAAGAAATGATGTATCACATTCTGCTGAGAATACATGGTTCCACAGCCTCTGTATTTTGATAGTTTTGCGCTCTGCCCAGAGTATATTGCTTACACTGTCCTTAAAAGTAAGAACTTAGTAGAACTCCATTTGACTCCTCCCACTCGCATTAGGAAGTACTATATAGTTTATAGTATTACCTTACTGAAGAGACTGTTTTCCTTATATTCCTGTAAATGGTATTACTGCTGCCTCTTTCTCTGCCCCTTGGCTTATTGACTACTTCTTGTGTCCCTGTTTCATTAACAGACAGAAGGATGGACCAGAAGGCTGAGTATTGTAGTTCACATTGCAGTTAGAAATAAGATGTAATGTGAGGGGTGACTCAGAGATAACGGAGGGTATCCAATAAGGATAAAATCTAAGCCATGAATGACGTATAGTCTGTTACGTTTATTATTTGGATTATCAGAAAAAAAAACTTGTTTTTATGTAAACATATTCATACTTAGCAGGTGAAGTTTGCTTGTATTATGTCAGTGATAGGGGTTCTAGCCTGCTGGCACCCTGGAGCAAAACTCTACCGTGGAATAGAATACCTCCAAAGTTTTTTCATTGTGTTTCCATCTGAACTGACACCAACCACGAGCTGCTGCAAAGATGTGAGTTTAAGCACAACTAATTGTAAATGTGCAGTTAGTTGTTTGTTTCTCACACGCATCCTAAAATGCTCTTGTTGGTAGGTGAGTCACTGACTGAAAGGAAATCTCTTGGTTTGTGCTAGACTTCTGCATTAGCACTTTTCTAGCTGTGCCTATGAAGTATAATTATAGCCATTCCTTCCAAAAAGATGATGAAGATTTCAGGTGAAATCCCAGGCTCCTTTCAATCAGGGTACTAAATTGAGTTGCTTTTGTTCCCTGTGCTTTTGTCTTTGAGAAATGTGATACCCTTTTTGCAGTCTTAAATATGATTATTTTATTTTATTATTGAGCTGACTAGTGTGTATCTTTATATTCCAGAATGCTTCCAGGACCACTCATGATGTACCAGTTTCAAAGAAGTTTCATCAAAGCAGCAAGTAAGTCATCTTTTCTTCCAGTTTTAAGAGGAAGAAAATAGATTTTTCTATTTCAACCAACAGCCAGTATCTCAAAATAAATATTTTCTAATGCATTGTAATCTGCATCTGAGTGCTCACACACATGCTTAGAAGACAGAAACGAAGCCAAATCCGAACTGCGAAGGGCCTTGCTGTGACATTGGATTTATACAGGAGGATAGAAACTTCAGAGGTGTTTTTCTTGAGTGAGGAGAAAGAAGCAAATTTGCTTTTCTAGTTTTGATTATTGGAGTTCTAACTTCTTGGGTTTTCCCCCATCCTTTGTGGCGTTTAACAGAATGAATCAGACATTGCACATTACCTAAATGGAGCATTGGAAGTGTTTCCCTGAATGCAGTACCATTTATATAAGTTCACAGTCCTCTTTTCATCATCTCTTCTGATCATTCTTCAGGCATATCATCCAAATCCCTAAAGTTATATTACTGGTATTAAAATACATAGGGAATTGGTGCAAGCCAGCCTAAGTATGCTGGAATCCGTCTCTGCGGTACAGGCCTGCAGTAAGGGCAACTTTCCTTCTCTCTCGGGTTTAAATCTGGCGTGAATCCTCACAGTATTATTATGGCAATAGCTTGTGCCTCCCCCTGATTTTTTTCAGACTTCAGGGTTTGTTTACCTTGCAACTGCTACTGGCCTCATCCAGTAGCACCTTATGATCCGGTGAACTCATGTACTCACAGTTGTCCCCTTAAAATTGGGAGGAGAGAGACGTGGAGAAAGCTGAGAGTATAGATGGTGTTTATATGATTTCCTTCTCAGAGAAATTCCAAACCCATAGCAAACATTCTCTAATTAAAACTCACATCAGTCCTATAAATAGAAGAAATGAGTATCAGCACTCTCCTTCCCAGAGACATGAAGCTGCTTGCCCAAGTTTAACCAAAAGGGTATGACAAGCCATGCTATAAGTTACAGGGCAGCAGTGAGAGTTAAATACTTGGTCTGCTGTTGCTTTCTTTGTACCGGGTTACTGTCATGCATACCTTGAGAATAATGGGGATTTCCTTTGGTTTCTTTGATGGAGTCCCGATATATTATTTTGCAATTTGAGACCTTTGCAGTGTTGTTGATGGAAGATTTGTTTATCACTTTCTGAGTGCATAAAGTTCCTTCCTTCCTTGAAATGAAGTTTGCCCTCTAGGGAACCAGCTGCTCCTCAGTTTGTTCCTGTTTTGGATATGCAGTTGAGTAGCTCCCTTTCATTGCGACATCATTTTGGTTTGAATATTTTGACAATCATTTGGATGAACCCTGTTACAGAAAACACCATTTAAAAGGACTTAAGAGATCTAGTTGGTTGTGCTGGTCATGCAGTTCACACACAAGAAAGGATCATAAATCTTTGAGAAGTATTTGGTCCATTAGTGTCCAAACTTTGGTTTCCCTTGATTTTGTTCTAAGCAAGTTAACTGTGCAACTGATAAAATATTACCTCCCTTCTTCCTTCACAGAGCTGGAGAACCAGGAGACTCGGGTCTCTGAAATCCATAGCCTTGTTCATCGGCTCCCAGAGAAAAATCGGCAGATGTTACAGCTGCTCATGAACCACTTGGCAAAGTAGGTTTCTAACTGATTGCTGGCCCTTGTCTCACCCCAGAAAGTTCTTATCTTAGCAGTAAAGCCGGTTTCAGTTCTGCTTATATTTCCCTCTCCCACTATTGCATCAGGTATACTGGAGGCTTAGGAAAGAAATGTGTGAAATGTTAACTGCTGTGGATAACAGCAGTAAATGCCAGATGGCTTTCACAGAGGAGGCTGGGGAAGTGCCTATGAGAACAGGCTGCCAAGCAGAATTTGCAGGGAAATTTTGCTCTTGTCCTGATCAAGCGTAAACCAGAATGGGTCATCCACAATGCCAGGTCACCACATAGAGTTTTTAGGGCTTATATGTTCTTTTGATGATCCAAGGACATGAGAATATGTTGTGAGTTTATAGAACTTGGATTTGGAGTAAGAAGGCCTGGATTCTAGAACTGATTATCTTCTGAATAAGACCCTTAACCACTTTGGAACAAACCCGGAACAAACCCTGCTGAGCCTTCCATCCCTTAGTTTCTTCATTTGGCAAGTGTAGATAACAAAGACTGACTGTAAGGTCATTGACTTTAAAGCCTTTGAAGAAATATACAGAATAAAGGAATTATTTTTGGCAAATGCTCACTTGTCCTCTGAAATATCAAAGCATTTAGTGAGGGCTTGATTTTCCTGTTAGGAGTATTTACATTATTGGAATGATTTTGAATTTTTTGTGTATTTACTGTGGCTGGACTGTCTTTGGAATGACCTTCCCTTAACTGTGTCAGTCACTTCTGTATGTTATATTCTAATCTTCCATTAGCTTTGATGGAATGTTCTTGATTGGAGACTGGAGCAAAAGAGAAGAATGAGCATGTAGCACTTAACATAAACTGTCAAGCACAAAATTCTACTGAACTAATGTTTTAAATTTGACCCTTACTAGCACTTGGCTCATGCCATTCAATCAGTCTTTTGGGTTAAGTTGTTATTTATCTGAGGGAGATTATGATGCTTCGCTTTTATGTATCTGAAAAGCACATTACATTGCCTTTTAGAGAGAAAACTTGTAGGTACATCAGGATTTGTACCCAGATGGTTGGGTACAAATGGTGCACACCTGTAATCCCAGAACTCAGGAGACTGAGGCAGGAGGATCTCCCTGATTTCCAGGCTAGCATGGATTACATAGTGAGTGCAAGGTTCAAGGTCAGCCTGAACTACATAGCAAAATCCTATCTCAACACACCCTGCCACCAATAAAATGATGCTATGAAGAAATTAATGTGATTTTTTTTGGTTTGTTTTTGTCTTTTACTTTTTATTTCATATGGTACCGACTTGATAAGGCATATGTTTTATGTGTTAATGACAAGCAGCTAGGTAGAGCTATTCCATTATTGGTGGATGTTTTTCCTTGCCATGCCATATCAGAACTGCATGTCCAGAAACAAGTACAGCATAGAACATGTGAGTGTTTTGGGAGATTACTCCCAACGTGAGTTCTGATAAAATGTGTTTAAAATAATGGGAATTGGGCTTTAAAAAGTAGCTCTGCATGCACTGAGATGACAGTTTAGTACCTGTTCCACAGAGCCCAGAGTCAGGCATTTGCTAAACAGTAAAGTTGATTTTGATTTTAGTTGCAAAACTTTGTACACTACAAGAGCATGAACTAAAACATGAGATGGCAAGTACTTACTCCAGCCAGCTATATGTGGGGATGCTTGTGAACTGCTTTATGGTCCTGCATCTGAAGGAGGCCTTGAGGACTGCTGGGAGCAGCTAGAGAAGGGTTAGGAACCAGCTGAAAGCAGCGAGTCTTATCAAACTGCAGTTGGAGTGAGTGAGAGCTTCCTTGGACTGAAAGAGACCAAGAGTGAATGGTGATCCAGCAGAGCCAGGATTGATTGCCCTGAGAATTGTTAGGACTCTTTAATGAGTTGAGGAAGAAACCAAACTCTGAAAGTAACTCTTGAACAGTTGAGCCTATTCATCCCCTGATATTCATCCCCTGATGGATGAATGGTGGATAGTTCAGTTCTCTCTTTTTTCCACCCTTTCCTTCCCCAATCCCATTAAGTTCAGTCTAGCCTTGTTCCTAACCTAAGGCATAATATAACTGGCATATGACGGTTACAGTTGTGCGCTTGAATTTTTGCCTTCTAACCATTTTGTTGTTGAACCTACTTATTCCATAGTATTTCTGGAGTATTCTGTCTTAGCTTTGATACTTGAGAATGATTTTCTTTGGTCTTATGGCATTACTTTATTTACTTATTAAGAAATCTACCTATAGACGAGCTCTCATGCCTTAGTGTGAGTTGATCAGAGGCAGTAGTGGAAACACAGACTCCAGTTCTGAGTGTGCTGTGCGTTTGGTCTACAGAGCTTCCAGATTTAAAATGTCCCTGAGGGGGGAAATGGGTGTAAGTGAGCACTGCTGAATCCAATAAAGAGTATTTATCTAGGTCTCAGAAAAGTCTTTGGCACCGACTGGAGTTCTAAGGTTCCACTTAAACTATATTCTCACTTACAGTACTGTCCTTATTTTAAAATTCAGCTGTAAGAGAAAGTTAACTCGGGATAAGAGCTTTGTCTGGTTCTAATCTTCTCAGGTTTGGATTTGCCCTAGGATTTGTCTGAACTATTGTTCTGTTAGGCCACTTGCTTAATAGCCAGCTTCCTTCCTAAGTTTTGGCTTCAGGGCCTGTTCTGCTGGAAAATCCAATGTTTACCTCTCTCATTACCCACTGTTTGCCTTGTGCATCTCAGGCTTCTGTTTCAAAGTCAAGTCATTCTGTATTGTGTGTTTTTTTTTAAATACTCATTTGAAAACTTTTCCAAAATTGATTTCCTTTAACTACTGAGGAAGAGTTAAGGCATTTTCTGTTAATCCTGAAGAAAAATACATTCAGAAAGAAAAAAGCCTCGGAGAGAAAAGATACAAACTGTAAACCTCTTAAAAAGAATGATTACCAGGGTACATCCAAATCACAGAGATGCTGGGTTTGTTTCAGACCTCAGAGGGAACATAAAAATTATAGGCAACCATGCACATATTTTTGTCATTCCAGCTTAAATCTACTATTATAATTAGATGTTTTCTTTTTGGATCTTGGAATCTGGTGTACAGTCTAGAGTCATGTGCCTCAGAGCATGGTTAGAATCACCTGGGGTGCCTGTTTACTTTGGCATTTCTAGGCTGCACTCTGGGTTTACTGAATGAGATCCCTCCTGGGAATCTGCATTTCTGTTTTATTTCCTAGGTAATTATTATATAAACAGTCCTTTGAGAACCACTGGCCTATTGAATGGGCCATATGCAAAGATTTTATAAGAGACAGGAATGGTTTTAAGGGGAATATGTATTGGGATTTAGAAAGGTGTTAGTAAGAGGAAGAAAAAGCTTGAAGCTTCATATGCACAACAGTTTTATCATCATGATTAAATTAGTTAAAAAATCCTGTAAGACTTTGCAATTGGACTTTTCATTAAATTGAGCTTTCAACGAATGACTTAAAATCTTGTATAAAATATTCTTAATTATGAAGAAAAGCATCCCCAGGTAATTTTGGAACTTTGTGCAAATTCTTTTACTTCTTTCAGCCTCTTTATTTTGAGTTTCTTATCAATTCTGTGATTCTGTGTTTTCATCCATTGGGGAGGGGGTACAGGGACAAGAAAAATATTTTTCTGATCTTATAATTGTAGAAGAAAATAAGCATAGATGAGTAACAAAGACTAATTTCATGGTAGTTTCCTAATGTTTACATATTATGATGACTCCAAGTACGTTGTATTATCACCACACATACCATTCATAGTGGTTCACTGTAACTTTATTACAGTATTTATGCAACACAGGAGGGTTTCAAAGGGCTCTCCATACATTAGGAGTGGCTATTAAAAATATCTTTTCACAGCTGGTTTTCCCAAAATACTTATTAGCAAATAAATCTTAGTCTCTTTTCTTTTTGGGGGGTGGGGGTAGTTATTCTTTTGTTGCTAGGATGTTGCCAGAGAGGCAGAACCTTGTTTTGCTTTTCGGAGGTGCTATCATTTAGGGTACTTTTACCTGTACAAAACAAAATTCAATTCTAAATGGCTTAAACAGTAAGGGGATCTATTGTGTAATTACACAAAATCAGTTCTGAGAGTTGGTTAATTTCTTGTCTCCTGAAGGACTCCGGTTATGTCTGTATTCTTGCTGATTGAACCACATTGTGTTGTCCAGCTCCTCTCAGGGTCATAAAATGTTACATCATGTCCTTGCACATTAGTCCTTGATAAGAGGCAGAAGAGGTGTTGTTTCTGCTTTGAGTCTCTTTGAGAGCTATGGTGGCAATTTCTTTATGTTGGTGCTTGTCCCAGATGTTCTCGAGCAGACCTAGCATGGCCTCTCCTTGGCCCAAAGCAATCACCAAACAGGAGAAAGGGACCACCAAGCTTATTTTGCACCATACAAGGTTTTGCTGAGCTGCTTGTGGGAGACACAAACAGAATAAAAGCTTAGCTTTGCACAGGCAGCCGACAGTATCTGCAGGAAAAAGTCTTCCTAAAATAGCATTCAACAGAGAGCATTAAACTGATTGACTTGCATACTTAGCTACCTCAGTGGAGACATGCAGGACCAAAAGGCCAATTTGGGAGGACATATGCATACACGTGCACTAAAGTGAGGGTTGGGTGGGGAAGGTGAGAGGGTAATACAGAAGAAAAAGCGACTTTCCTCTCATTGCCTTTTTCTTTGTCTTGGTTGTTCTTTTCATTGCCTAGTTGTCTAATGTTTATTTTGGTCATCTGTTACATGTTGTAACTTCCCAGAGGGATAAAATTCTATCAGTTGCAGGGATCATGAAAAAAATTGTGGGATGGGCAGTTGGGATCCAAATGAAACCTTATCAAAATGTATGGACTCTATTAACAGAAGTTGCCAGGATTGAGTATCTGGTACTGTTTCTCATTCTCATGACTGGAGTTTGAGTACTTGTAGGCTTCCCTGCGGAGCACAGGATATATTCACATTTTATTAGTGATCTAGAAAGAGTAATTGAGTTCATGTTCAAATGCCTATGGTTATAAAGCAAGTCATGATAGGCCTTTGGCACCAAGGAGGATGGGCCCTGGTGGGTCAGTAGCATTCCTTGAAGTTCTTAAGAAGGGGTCAAAATAAAGAGAGATGGGTGTTGATCCCTGGCATTAACACATGTCTTACAGATACTGTAATATTCCTTCTTCCTGCATCCCAAATCTAAAAGATAAGAGTGAGCTTAGCGCTGAGTCGTTTAAACACACAAAAAGAGCTACTCATCTCTGCCATCAACACTTGTCCACACAAGTGGAACTTTACAGAGTACATTGAAGGCAAACAGTATGTTTGAGGCAATGGCTTTCTAAGATGGGAGGCTCCTGTGAGCCTCTCTGGCTGCCGCCCTTCAGCCAGACACGCTGGCTTCCAAAGCTTTGTTCTGTAATAGCCACTGGACACCCTTTGCTGCCAGTGCTGAATTGTGTGGCTGCTGGCCCATTGCTGTGTGGCTTGATACCCCCATGAAGCTCCAATGAACACATTCTTCAGGCTCCTTAGGCAGCTCCCATAGCAACTCCCACCCTGACTTGATGATTCTAGTGATTTTAACCCCTATCTCTTGAACCCTTCTACTCCTCTCTGTCTCTATCACTAATTCCCTAGCCCAAGAGGCCATGTCTTGCCCAGACTGCTTGAACAGTCCTCCTCTGTGGCTGGCCTCGCTGTTGGCACTCTGGCTCCCCTCTAGTGAGCACAGGCCCTGCAGTCGGGGAACTTGGCAAATGGCAGAACTCAACATTTGATTCCCATGTTTTAAAAAAACTTCAAAGGCAGCTTCCCTGTTGCTCTTAGGATAAAGCCCCCTTAAGATACAGCCTCCAAGGCCTTGTCTGAACCAGGCTTTCTTGGAATTTGCAGCCTAGTTCTGTCTTTCATGATTATCATTATAGTTCTACTGTATGGCACAGAGAAGACCCTGAAATATTTATCGAGCTGAAGCATAGTCTCTTGACCATTTCTCAAACATCCCCTTTCCTGCTCCATCTTCTTACGTTTTGCAATTTATTTTCTTTCTGAAACGGCCCCTCCCCTGTCTGTGCCTGCCAAAGGCTACCTCATTCTAGCTTCAGCTCACACGCTTCGGCTGATGAGATTCCTTCCGTTCTGAGCATCCCTCACCTTCCTAAGCTCTCCCGGTCTTTGTTGTTCCTGTCCCTTCCTGTGTATCACTTTCCACCAGTGGGACAGTTTGCCAGGTGTGTCTTTCATTCCTTCTAGATCAGAAGCCCGCAGGGGGTGGAAGGCCGGTCTGTGCCCATTCAGCTTTGTTTTTTACCTAGAAGTTGTAAACAGGCCTCTAGCTGAATAACCCATATGTGTTCTGTTTGGCAGCTTTATTCCACACATTGCTGTTCTAAAAATTTGAACAGGTTTCAGGCATTTTTAAAGGGGGTGACTTAACTTGAAAAATTCAATCTCTGTGCTGACAATTGGCTGGAGCCAGGAGAGGCCACACCCTATCCTCCAGGGTGTGCCTGCTCCAGTTTGCCACGGTTCCTCACAGCCCCTGTTGTTGCTTGTGCTTGGCCTCCTACTTGGCCACCTTGAAGGCATTTAAAGGATTTTCAGCCCATAACCTACCTGTCTGCTTATCCCAAAAGAGCTCAGTATTGTTCGCAGAAATGGACTGGGTTAGTTATTCCCTGACTAGGTCTTTCATTCTCCTGAAAGATTAATTATTTTTGATAAACTGGCAGTCCCTTGGAAGAAGTGGGTGATACTGTTTTTCCAGGCCTGTGTATGCTTATGGAGAAGGGAAAAGTGTATATTTTTTTTGTAAGACTAAGAATGGGATTCTCAGAGGACCTTCTCCAACTATTTTTGGCAGAGCCAAAGGAAAATCTTACTTAAAGGGACACTGCGAAGAGGACAACCGTGTAGTTTAAGCAAACAGGCAACTTAGCACTTTAAATTAATGGAAATGCAGAAGAAATCAGAGCTCAACCCTTACTTAGCCTCGTTGCCAGATCTTCACTCTCAATGCAAGAATTTCTCTGGTCTGTGGCTTCCCAGCTGCCTGGGTTAGGAGAAGGAAAGATACAAGTTCAATTTAAATTTTTTGCTTTAACAAAAAATCAGCAGAATTGCTGAATTCAAGGGACAACATCTCGTGGAACACCCATTTTCAAGGGGAAATGCCTGACTTCAAGCTGTTAGTCTCCACAGCCGAGGTCTCCTTTGATTTGGGCCTCTTGTTTGTTTTGAGTTGTTCCACTTCTGTTTGGATTTATTTTTTCAATGACTTTCCTGTTTTCTGACTCGCCTCTCCCTTTTTGGAACTCAGGGAGTCACCCATGGAGTTCTCTCGCACATTCAAGGAGGAGGGAGTCACCCATGGAGTTCTCTCGCACATTCAAGGAGGAGGAGGCCGTCTTTTCCCTTCTTAGTTGCTGGCTTTGTTTGTCAGGGCTATTATAGAGGCAAAGTAAGAGCATCAATGAAAGTGAACATCCCTAGTGTCCTCATTGCCAGCCCTCGAAGAGCCTGGAGCCCTGGCCCTCAGTTGCTTCATGTCTCTCTCTTGTGAGCTCCACAGTCCTCTCTTGATGCACCCTTTTCGCAATGCGTTGGTGATCATCATTTGTGGTACTTTCTTACTCTAACTGGTTTCTCACCAGTCCTTCACACAGCTGCGTCTTAAGTGTGGCAGGTAGACGTCCAGGTACTTGAGATTCATCTGTTGGGGCTGAGAGCACAGTGGTTCACAGAAAACATGCTGAAGCCAGACTGCCTGATTTTAATTTTATGTCTTCTCTAACCTTGTATGGGTGACTTCTCTTCTCTATGCCTAAATTTACACATCTAAAAAAAAAGATGACAATAATTATATCAAAAACTTTTAAATTAATGCATCAGCTTCTCTTGTCTTATTTTTTTTTTGAAGACAGAGTCTTGCTGTGTAGTTCAGACTGACCTTGAACTCTATGTAACCCAGGTTGGCCTCAAATTTGTGGCTAGTCTGCCTGTCGCAGCCTTCTTCTGTCTTACAGCCACCGTTCCACTAGTAGTCCTGTATAGCCTCTAACTCTCTGCTTGAAAACGTATTCTGATAGCTTATAGTCTCCTACACTTAGCGTGTTTCCCGTGCCTCTTAACTCCTACGTGCCTCCACCCCAAACCCCTGCTCCAGGGAGGTATGACACAAAACAGCATTTCCACACCTGTAATCTGAAGCTGGGGGATGTTGCTGCTCTGAGGAGAAAGACTTTGACCTGAGGGAGATGAAGCCTGAGGTCCTAAGAAGCAGTTGTTACAGAGCCTCTTGGAGCATAGGCCTGAGATGGAGCAAGTATTAGTCCTTGAAGCAGGCGGTAGTGAGGGTCTCTGTCTCATTCCTCCTGAGAATCCTCTAGGGAAGTAGTGTTGTGTCAGCTTTTGTTTACTTCAGTCTCTCCTCTAGAGAAAACCTAAAGTAAGACAGTAATATTACCTACCTTCTTAGACTTGTGAGAATTAAATAAAATCCATGTAAAGCTCTTAGAAATGTGTCAAACATTTCTTTACACTCTGTAAATGTTAGCTGTTGCAATCTGAGGAATCAGGATATAGGAAAAAGAAGATCGTGGAGTTATGCCTTAAGGTAAGGGGAAATGGAGCAATTAGTAAAGCAATTAAACCAAAATAAGGCATTCTCACAGACCTGACAGGGCCTTCTTCACAGTTATGTTATTGGTAAGCAAAAGTTTTAGGGCTAGGTGTCAAAAACATAGTCCATTTAGGAGATTTCTGCTGTTCATGTATTTGTTTTTGGATTTTTTTTTTTTTTTTTTTTGGCAGTTTCTGTACATTTAGCCCAACAGGCTGAGCGTCTCACTCTTCCTAGCAAAAAATGAGCCAGCCAGAGCAGCTGGTAGAAAGAGCTGTTCATATCTGGTTTCAGGTCCCACCTTGCACCAAGCCTCTCATGTCCCTGTGAGAATTCAGGGCTGTCCATGATTGAGTGCCCCATGGGGAATGCAGCTGCTCAAAAAACACAAGCTGAGGTGGGCTGTTCCATTGGAAGTAGCTCTCCCTCCTCCTCCTCCTCCTCCTCCTCCTCCTCCTCCTCCTCCTCCTGCTCCTCCTGCTCCTGCTGTGCACCCCCTACCCGTCCTTCTCCTCGGTGTTGCAAGGCTGATTTCATCTTAGAAGCAGCTGTCTTTGCTGCAGCTTAATAGCTCTTAATTTCCTGGAGAGAGATGACACGTTATATCATGAAGACTCACCTTAGTCCGTATGGTCTGGAAATTTCCACTTATCTTTGTAATCTTTGAAATGTTTCTCTTTGTGAGAGACTCTGACTTTCCTTCTGTCTGACTCAGTTTTACTGCTCTCAGATGCATTCCTGGACCAAACATTACCATCCACTGTGAAAAACTGTTCTTTCTGTTGCTTAGTTTATCCTTAAGGACATTGTTCACATAGATTTCCTTCCCAAATTACCAGTAGTTGTTTTGAAGCAGTATTCTACACTGAAGTAAGGAAGGTTGTATATATATTTGACTCCATTCTGTTGTGATACTTTTTATCATTGCAGTTTCATGAACGGTTTCTAGAAATGTTGAGGTGTTTTAATTGTGGTATCATTTTGTTCTTTCTCACATATATGAGAATGTTTTTCTTCAAGCAGTTCAGAGTCCTGATTTAGTACGTCCAATTTGGTATTCTAAGTGTAAATCATTTTTCTTGATTCTGTTTAGTAGGGGATAAAGCAAAATGTGTGGTCTTGTTTGTATGTTGTAAGGTCTTCCTCTGCACTTGATGTTCATAGGATTGTGTAGAGTGAAATCACTATTTCATTAAAGTCAGACTTGCAGTAAGAAAATGGGGTAGCATAGGTCTCACAAGAAGAGTTGTGTTAATTTTTTATTGTGTGCAACAGCTCTTCACTGGCTAATTTAAAAAAAGTGGAAGAAGGAAATGTATTTTAAGACTTCTGAATTAATCACAGAATTGAAAGCAGAATCAGGGCATCTGACTTTGCAGAGCAATCTCAGGGGCCTGGCACCCTACTGCACTTGCATAGGCCATTGGCTTCTCTGATCTAGAAGACTGTCTCAGATCTTGCTTCCTGTTTTAGGGAGAAAATGGATGCAGTTGGAAGAGAACTTCCACAAGCTACCACTACCCAGACCACCCTGTGCCTGTATTTCTACCGTTCCTCCTGTGCGGCAGGGAGCTGTCAGTGCTTCCATGTAAACACAGTCCCTTCTCTGCTGACCCCCTACTGAATCTGCGAGGACTTGCCTCCAATGTATTTCCTGTCTCCCCTCTGTATCATTAACTCTTCTTTCTCTGCTAAATCTTTCCCCTCCACACATAAGCATGCTATTGTTTCCAGTCCTTTAAACCCTAAAACCAGGAAAAGCACTGCAAAGAACCTTTCCTAATCCTACCTCTTCTCCTAGATAGCATTGCATTTCTGCGTTCTTCTCCTTTTAACTTCTCAGAGAGTTAGTTGTCTGTGCTTGCTATTTTCCCAAAGCGCTCTTCCCGTTCATTCTTCCTTGGTGCTACCCAGGCTTTTCCACCAAGTATCCCCCCATCACCTCCTGTTGGTGTTGGCCCTGACTGCGTCACTAAGTCAGTTTTAGTCTTCTCCTACTTGGTAATTATGAAGTGTTTAACATAAATTCTCCCTCCTTTCATTTAGAACTGTTTTCCTGGTTTGGTTTCCAAGAGATTGTGTTCTGACTTTTCCCTGCCTCTCTTTCTGTTCCTTCTTGGCCTTGTTTGCTGTGCCCGAGACCTAGCTCTTTGACTCCTTCCACCTGACGTCTCTTCCTTCCATTCTTTCCTTCTCTTGTGAAATCTTCCTCAGTTGCTCTGAGATTGAAGCTCCAGCCCCTGCTCGCTAGATTGCTTAGTTGTTTCCATAGTACATGTCACCATCCAGTACACTGTATATTTGACGTTTTTTGGTTACTTATTATTGTCTTCTCCCTGAACTGTAGGCTCTGTGAGACTGATGATTTCTCCCTGCTCTGCCCTGCTTTATCTTTTTCACCTAAATGGTGATTTGCACATAGTAGGAGCTGCTCGGGAATTTTTTTTTAAATAAATGGATAAAAGAAAGACTGGAAAGAACCCAGGGAACACAGTGCCTTAGGAGCACTGTCTTTGTAGTGCCTTAGCTCCAGCCACTTTTGTCCCTTTGTGACTCTACTACAGGTTAACATTCCTAGTACAGAGCTTTGTCATGGATTTCTTGTGTCACCACACACTTGTGTGGCAAGGTGGTAGCAGGGTATTCCACTGCCATTCCTTGTCGGACCACATGTCATGGGAGAGGAGCAATCCAACCGGAAGATTCCTGATGAAAAATTGGATGCTATTTCTCCAAGGATGCTGGGCAGGTAAAAATGACAGGTATTAACAAGCTCTGTGTTTACTAAAATGCATTTCTTCGCCATAGAGAATCTGTTTTCGTGTTAGAATTAGACCACGGCACAAATATTAACTCTGTAAGAAACCTTGTAAATGCCTGGTAATACTATTATGCATCCTTATTTGAAAGATAAGACATCATAATTAATACAGTACAGCAAATATAGCATTCAGATACTAATTCCTGGTTATACAGCCTGGTTCCCGAGAATGCCTGACTGTTTTCACATGTGCTAGCTCCTTACAGGGGCCTAGTTTTGCTTCACTGAGTGTCCTTTGGATGGGCCATGACCATCTTCCATGGTCTTCCCTGTGCCCTCTCGGGTTCGATAGTCTGTTGAAAACTGCTCTCCAGTGTTGTTGATAATCACAAGCATCTTCCTGAGAGCATGAAGGTGCTTAACAAACTCTCCAAAGTGGGTACATCCAAATATGCTTCCTTAAGTCTTGGGGAAATGGGAATGTTCTGTGTCGCAGTCCGTCTGACTACTCACTCACTCATCCTGTTACCCTTTTCCTTCTTTAACAACTACACTTCCCTTTTCATTGAGTACTGTCACATTAACTGTTGGCATGCCACTGGGCGATGAGCTTCCCTTGCTAAATTGTTACCTGTCCACAGTTTCCCAGCCCAAATCCAATGATTAATGAAGGGGAAATACGGGCAAAAGTGTCGATTATCCCTGCCCTGTCATGAAGTTAGAGTGCTGCAGTTCTTGACATGAGTAGGCACCTAGCAAATTATTTTAGTCATGCTTAAGTCTGATCTTACTCAACCAAAGCTTAAGGTAAATTTTATGCAGATGTCTTGACCCTTTCTGCCTCTTTAGATGCTTCCTCCAGCAGAACCGGAAACCGGATTCCTAATAAAGTGATCCATGGAGAATTCAGAATAATGCCTTACTCTAAAGGAAAGATGAGAGTAAACTGCCACCTACAGCACTTTGGGTGGCAAAACGCCGTACATATCAGACCCTGTTAAAGGGCCTTTCGCATCCCTGTGCTCTCTGGGCTTTAATGGTCTTGAAAACCGTGTTCTCCAGTGTTACTGATAATCACAAGCATCTGTAATAAAACTGGGTTGGGCAGAGCTGAACTGAGATAAAGACATGGTACCACCCAGATGGCACCATCATGTGTTTCAACATGAATTCATTTATTGAGCACCAGGTATGGATAAGCTGCTGACTTCGGTTGCTCATCACTTATTTGGTTGCTAGTGGCAGGGGACAGCACTGGCCTAATAGGCAGGGGTTCTCGTCCTGTGTTTTTACAAACTCATTTTATGTACAACCTTGAGCTTGTTTACCAAGCCCTTAGTTTTTTCACAAAGTGAGAGGGTTTCTTTTTTTTTTTTTTTTGACTACGTATACACACACACACACACTATGTAGTCAAGGAAAACATAATCTACAAAGTAGCCACTGTTACCCTAACTTAGGTTTTTGTGTCTTGACTTCTTTATTTTTGAATTTTTATGTAATAACCAGGTGTGCTATCTAAAAAGTTACCATATAATTATTTATAATGAGAGAAGCAGACTCAGACTCTGAACGTCTCTTCACTCAGGAGACTTCTATGGGTTTGTGAGGCAGGCAGGCACGGGTGGGCCTGGGCCAGACAGTCTGGTTACTCGGAGACAGAATCCCTTTTGTCTGCTGTTCTCTTTTGTCTGCTTCCCTGTGTATTTGCGTTTCTGCTGGAGAGAGAGCAGCGGGGCCAGCAGCGGAGACAAGGGATATATTGCAGCATTGCTGGGAATGGCAAAACTTTGTAACTTGAAAAGGTTTTTGCATTTGGTTTCTTTGTTTTTCATTATAACTAACATTACTAATGACTTTTAATGATACTGACTTATTTCTGACTTCCTTAGCCATTAGTTAATTATATGTAGGCAACATCATTACTTAGAACTGGTTTAAAATAAAAGGAAAACAGTGACAGTGAAACTGTAGTGCTTCCTGTATTGCTTCTGATTCTGCATTCCTGCCGTTTGTCCTGTTCCTGGGTGTGGTGAGGGGCCAGTGACTTGCCTTCTCCTAGACCCCTGGCTTCTCTTTTCCTCTGCTCAGTCTGTGCTAGCTTGTCTGGTATCTCATGCTCTTTCCACCTATCTCTTTGCCCAGATCTGCTAGAGCAGAAGCTGGAACACCCTGCTGCCGGTTTTCGTGTAACCCAAAAGCTAAGAATAGTTTTTGTGTTTTCAAACAGTTGAAAAAAATCAAAAGAAGAGTAATATTTCAGGACACGTGAAAATTATATGAAGTTAAATTTCAGTGTTTAAAAAGTTTTATTTGAACAGAGCTGTACTTGTTTACTTAATTATCTGTGACAGTCTTTGAGCTACAATGGCAAGTTGAAAAGTTGTAAGAGAAACTACTAGGGCTTGCAGAGGCTAATTATTTACTCTCCAGCCCTTTGAAGAGATATGATCTTCCAAAACTCCTATTCTAGAGATTCCTTTCTCCTTGGATGCCTTAAAGCTAAAACCTTGTTTGACTGGGCTAAGTCACAGCTACTTGCTCACGTGCCACATACAGTGTCTGGACACATGCCCAGAGATGACGCTTTCCTTGGTAGGCGCAGGAGCTCACGGCCCAGAGGAGGGCTGGGTAGTGTGCAGGTAAACAGTAGTGCTTAGCTGTGAGTCAGGGCTTGTGGAAACTCAGAGGAGGACCCCGACTCTTCTTGGGAAGGCAGGAGCAGAAGGGGTTGTCTTTAGATGACAGACAGCAAAACCTGTATAGGCTGAAGCCACATTTTTTTCTGTGTTGATGACTTTTAATCATAATACTAAAATTATTTGTTACCTAGTCAAGAGTTACTGTTTTAACAACTGTGCCCCTAACATTTCCATTGTACTTTAAAGTCATCACTCTAAGATCAACACTTTACAGAGCTTATGTAAAGTGACATATGCCATGATTTTAATTGATTATCAAAACACAAAGTTTTTTTTTTAAGAGTCACAGTTGGCTGTATGTTTATGAACAAGAGAGAATAGACTTTTAGATCCAAATTTCAATTTTCATTTGTTTTGAGTTCCTTTTTAAAACTATTTTCAGTGCATTTAATGAAGGCTGGACTGCTGTCCTAGGGATGTCTGGTGTTTGAGAAGAGATGTAGGAACTCCTAAAATACAGAAAAGAGATCATAGGAACTCCTGAGTCAGTGCGGGGTAGGAGGGGCAGTGGGAATTTGGGCTTTTATAAGCTGCCAAGTGATATCTATTTACATTAAAGCCTTGGCATAAATCAGGGTTGTATTGACCAAAACTGCATTTTAAAAGTTAGTTTTGGCTTTACTTTTTAAATTGTTTTCTCTTTGGTATCATATTCTATCTGTCCCTAAAATCAGAACTTTTTGAAAATTCAACACAATTTGAAGAGATACTTCAAATTGCCTGAGTTATTCTTTCTCTTCTGTTCCTTTCTTTTGAAAAAAGAAAGCTAGAGCAAAATATACAAAAATATAGGATATATATATATATATGTTTATAGCTTTTATATATATTTTAAACCTGCATTTATACCAGTATGTTATTTATATTAACAGTTCATGTCATATTCCTTCTATTGAGATTTGAACTTTGAACTCTTGTGCCCCCTCCACGCCCTCTGTCTTCTAGTGGAAAACATTAACATGAATTTTAGTGTGTATCCTTTGGAATTATGTTTTGATACTTTCAAACTGATTTCTTTTTGGTGTGTCCAGTTGGAGACAGGCACCTGATATTTGTATGTGTGTGTTATAATTTCCATAAATGTTACTGGAGTGTACTCTGATTTTTCAGCTCATGTTCTTCATTCAGTTTTATTTTTTTGAGATAAACTCTGTTTGAGATAAATGCTAGTCATCCCTTTAGATGCTGTGTAAATATGCCAACATTTTTT
The DNA here is from genome assembly GCA_004027595.1 of Dinomys branickii. Lineage (NCBI taxonomy): Eukaryota > Metazoa > Chordata > Mammalia > Rodentia > Dinomyidae > Dinomys > Dinomys branickii. Next base: position 42,852 of record PVLD010003086.1, read on the forward strand.
ATCCCTTTCTACTTAGTGTTGTTTCATTTTTCACCATTATAAACTGCTGTAGTGAACATCTTTGTGCATGTCCCTTCACATATGTGTGGGTCTTGGCATGATACATACCTAAAAACAGCATTTATTATGTATCACAAACGTATACTAATAAAAAAGAGAGAAGAAAATAAATTCCTCTTGACAAAAACAAAATTGGAAGGGTATGCTGTGCCTATTTTTTTCATTGTTGCCAGATTATTCTCCATGGTAACTGAATCAGCTTATATGCCTGACATGGTTTTTGTTTTGGATCAATAGCTAAATACAGAGGTAGCATATTTTGGGTAATGTGGATTTAGCCCTCAGCAATGCTTTTCTCTGAGTATATGAAGTATGTGGTAGTCTGTAATTACCTTTCCACTTCATCTGGAAGAGATATGAGCAGGTTAGCTAGGCTATGAGAATTGGTTGGTGGACTATGTTCCATACTAAGAATTGGAACAGCGTGCTGAAGGCGTAGGTTGCAAATGCACATGTTTATATCATTGAAAGCTGCGAAAGGTTCACCACCACTGGTCTAGAATATCAGGGAGGAAAAAGAACCAAGGAAGCAAAGGGGTGAATCTCTATAGGATTCATAGGGCTGACAATTAAACCGCCCAGAGAGATCTGACACAGAAGCACCACAGCACCTGGCCTTCTCCTTGCCCTTGCTGGCAGTTTAGCAGATACTGCTTATTTTAAAGTACTGAGGTTCATAAAGCTCTGTTTCAGGCCTCCATAAAATAGCCCTAGCTCCCCAGGAGCCAAGCTGGAGCAGACACAACTTTAAAGGGCTCACTGCAGAGGATGGGGCTCCTGGCTAAACAAGTCACTATGGCTACACAGTGCCACCTCCCCTGGCTTACAGAGATAAGAATGCCCTGCCATCATCTTTGTAGAGGATGAGTCTGAAATTTGTAAGTGGTATGAGGAATTTCTAAAAAGGAACTGTGCAAAGAAAAGCCTCTTTCTCACTGTTGGTTTACATAGCCATCTGGACCACCTGGTAGGGTGGGAGGTCAGGAATGCTCACTGCTTGTGTGGCCCTCGGTACAATGAGGGAGGGGGCTTTTGCTATGGTGCCAGGGTTCTTTCTTTCTGGTGTGCAAGCTGAGCTTATTTCCTCTCACCCAGCCTTGGTTTCCAGGAATGTCCTCAGGGCCCTGACTGCCTCTCGCCTCTGCTGTCTACCTCTGCAGCTCACTTAGTCTCTGTAGGCTTTCTCTTGCTTAACTACCGCTGAAGTGAGTTGACGGACCACAATATTGTACTGCCTCCTGTGACTGGACAGGAAGATGGGAGGAAGGGAAGAAGGAAGGAAGAAAACCAGCAAGCTGGCCAATGAAGAGAGAGAGGGACATAGGAACAAAAGTCAGGTTCCTGTGTTCTAGCCAATTACGTTATTGGAAACTCAATAAAAAATGACGTTGTAGGGCTGGGTATGTAGTGCACTGGTAGAGTACTTGCCTAGTGTGCACAATGCTGGGCTCAATTCTTGGCACTGCCTAAAGAAGGGAGTGGGAAGGGGAAGGGAGGGAGGAGGAGGAGAAGTAGGTAAAGTAAATCTGGACGCCAAGATGATATGTTAGCAGGGCTGGGCCTAGGGTGAGGCAAGTGATACCTGGGTGTAGGCATTAAGAAGGCAATAACCTGCAACAAGCCTGACAGCAAGTTTCCCTGAGGTTTACACCCTGGGCATCTCTGTTGCCTCATCCTAGTCCATGCTCTGACTCTATTTAAATTCCCCTTTGAGGTCTTTGTGTCAGTATTGAGACTTGAATTCTTCCTCTCATTCCCCCACCTGTGCCAGGGATAGTGCTTGAGCGTGGATTTGCTCAGACCGCCTCCCATTTGCTATTGCAGACCACATCTGGAATTTTATAGTAGTCATTTGGATTCAAAGGGTTTCAGATACAGAATTTTGACTTAGAGAGAACTCTTAAGGAATATATCTGTTGCTGCATAGCGTGGGTAATTGAAAATTGTTCTTTCCACTCTGTAAACATCAGTAAGTGAAAGCTGGCTTGTATGTGACTGTGGCAAAATAGGAACAGGTGGGTTTGATTTGCTTAGGAACTGGCAAAGCAACTTTAGATATTTTCTTAGCTCTGATCTCTTCAGTGCCTCACTGATGGCTGGCTGGTGAAACAGGTGGTTGTGGAGGAGGCACTGAACTTCGTGGCGTTTTGTGTCCAGGAACTAGCCTTACAGTCCACACACACAATCTTCTGACTCTGCTCTGCAAGTACAGAGGCCAAAGGTAATTTTAAGCTGTACTGAACAAAAATAATATTGGAAAAGCCACAGAGATTATCAGTTTATTATCACAGGTTAACATTGGTTTGTATAACCAGTCCACAGAAGACCCTTCCCTCCCTGAACTTACATTCTTTTGTGAATATCACTAATCTGAAAATTCCTAATTCTGATATGCTCCAAAATCCAAGAATTTTTGAGTGCCAACATGGTGTCATAAGTGGTAGTTTCTGACTTAATGAGATGTGTTATAGTCGAAGTGCAAATATGCTAAAAATATTGTCTAAACTTATTTTCAGGCTCTGTGTATGTGAAAAATCAGTGAATTTCATGTTTAGGCTAGGTTCCCATCCCCAAGATAATGCATTATGTATATGCCAATACTTAAGAAATCTGGGGAAAAAAAGCAAATCTGAAACCTTTCTTTGAGATAAAGGATACTCAAGCTGTACAAAGAAACTTAATCTTATCTGAGTGGGAAGTGAGTTTGGAAACAGTAAAGGGACAGGAGGATACAATTCTGTCTATTTGGTCAATAGAACAAATTAGATGGAATAAACCTTAGGGAAAAATCGGTGTTTTCCATCCCCATTTACTATGAATGAAATAAGCACTTTCTCCTTAACAGACTGCGAGAGCAAAGACACACTATTCTTCTACTTCTCTATTTTTATTTCTCCAGGGGTCTGTACAACCCTTTGCTTACGGCCTTTACTTTAGCCTTTGCTGCTAGGTTAACTCTGGTCTTTGCCGTTAGCAAGGGAAAAAGGCAGAGATGGAGATCACCCTGGAAGCTCAGTTTGCCATTTCAGAACTACTTGCTGTGCAGTTAATTTGATTATCACATTTAACTGAAAACACCTGCAGGGTCTACCAGCTGGCCTGGTATTTTCAGCCCCATATAAACCATCCTTACTGTCAGACTAAATTAAATGTGTTTTAAAACATATATGCCTTTCCAAGCCACAGAGCAAGTACTTGCATGGTCTCCGTGGCTCCTAGGGACAGAACTGGGGTGCACAGAGACCCTGTTTTGCCCTGGGACTCCTTTCCCTACAGCTTTAGCATGGTAGTGTTTGTAGAAATTCATGAGTGATACAGTGGCCTAGTGAAAGTGAGCTTATCTGGCTCAAGCTTTGCAGGTTCTGAGGGCAGTCTGGAGGTCAGAGGGAGATGAAGCATTCTTCTTAGCCCCAGACTCTGGCCTCAGGTTGCCTTGGGTGGTCTTCTCACCCTTCAGAAGACCAAGGCAGCTCTCACGTCGCTCCAGGGCATGTGGATGGGAAGGATCTGATGTGGAAGCTCAGGATTATGATCTGGGTAACGACGTTGAACTACTGAAACAGTTCAAATGACCTCATCATTCTCTTGCTTGTAAGATGGGATTGACATGGCCTTTGTAGGACCGCTAGGATCCTGCTAGGATCCTTTCACTTCATTCTTCAAACATTGGGATATCTATTACATGGCAAATGCTATTTGAGGCACACAGGTGCAGCAAGGACTAAAGCAAAGTCCCTGCTGCTCTCGAGCTTGCGTTTTAATTAAGAGAAAGGGATAAATCACAAATATTTATTGAGCACCTACTTTGTATTTATGACTTGTGAATACAGTGGTGATTTTTAAAATTATGACATAAAAGATAGACTAGTTATATGAAAACGTTAATTTCAGGGAATGCTAAGCGCTTTGGGGTTAGAGTAAGGGGTTAGAGTGTTGAGGGCAGGCAAGGATCTGTGTTAGATCAGGTGGTCAGGGACAGTCTCCCTGAGAAGGTAACATTTAAGATGCTGCTTGAATAAAGTGACAAAGCAAGCCATGTAATGGAAGAGTCACACAGGAAGAGGTAACAGTGAGCACAGAGGCCCGAGACAGGAACCTGCCTGGTGTGAAAACATGCTTGTCTTATGAAGAAGTAACAAGGAGGAGAGTATGCTACACGCTGAGGTTAGAGAGCTAAGCGGGAGCCGGCCAGGTGGGGTGGGGTGGGGTGGGGTGGGGTCACAGAAAGAAGTTTGAATTCCATTCTAAGTATAAGGGAAAACCACTAAAGGGTGCAGGGAAGAATGGCTTGGTTTGTTTTGCCATTTCTTTCCCTGGGATCCTCTGTTGCTCTCTGCTCAGTGAACCAAGTGGGAGCAAGAGCAGAGTTGGGAAGACCACCTGGGAGGCTGTCGTCATAGTGTGGATGGTAGACATGGGGTCTGGGCTAAGATGCTAGTGGTGAAATGCTGAGAAGTGGCCAAGAAGGATATACTTTTGAAGACAGGGCCAACAGATTAAGTGATGGGCTAGATATGTCATGGGAGAAGAATCAAGGGTGAATCCTGGGTTTCGGGCTCAGTTTGCCAAAGGAGAAAGAGATCTTGTTTTATTGGGGTGAAGATCCCAATAGTTTAGTTGTGAGTTTTCAACACAGTAATGATTTTTCTTTGCTATACATTAGCTGTGGGATTGAAAGGCAAGGCTCACCTATGGCATGACTGTGAGCAGAGGAGAAGAGGTCCAAGGACAGCGTCCTTGACTATGGCAACATCTAGAAGTAGGTAGAAGTGCTTATTAACTGGAAGGAGCCACCAGCGATCAGAACACAAGCTCTGGGGTATGTCTTAGTTGGGACTCACAATTTAGGACAAACAAAAATGGAATTTCAGGAGGCTTAAGCTACTGCTTAGGGAATAGAGTTGGGTTATTTAAGGTAAAGCTTCTGTTTTCTATTTATGTGTTTGGAAATGGCACACTGTTTAAGAGTGGAAGACCTGGAATTGGGCAGACCTGAGTTCAAAGTCTAGTTCTGTCATTGACCTGCTGTAAATTACATGCCTCATGAGCCTTTGTCCACATTAAAGTAGGGAGAATAATAATACCGACCTCAAAGTCGTGTGGTGAAGATGAAGTGAGTTGGTGCGTATCTAGTGTCCATGGAGTAAGGACTCAAAAACGGCAGCTTTACCTCATTAATGTGTTTTGGTTTGGCTTGGGCTTTTTGTTTTGTTTTAATGAGGATGTTGTATACTTTTTCAGAATATTGTACTTTCCATCTTGCATTTTGGGGTCTTTACTGCTTCTAACTTTTGTTTATATCAGTTGCTGACTCTTAGCTTTGTCTTGGTGCCCTGGTTGCTCCAGCCTCTAGCCCTGGTCACCAAGACGATAATCATACCGTCCTGGAAATTCTTTCAGGGTGATTGAACTGAGTGTTCGCTCTGTATGAGTATAAGAATATGGAGTTGTGGTTATTACTCCCACCCAGAGAGAAAGTTATCATAACTATTTGTCGCTGCTCAAAAGTCATTAGACAACAATTTATACATAAGACTTTTGGAGAAATATAAATTACTTTTTATTTGTTGACAGTCTAGTATATGTCAGGTGCTTTAGACATCCAGGATCCATAATCATTACAAAAATCCCCCAAACAGGTATTGAGACTGTTAATGCGTAGAGAAGATGGAGATTCACTGCATTGTATAACTTGCCCAAAGGCACACTGCTATCAAATTTCAAAGCAGAATTTGCACCTGTGTCCGTGGAGGGGTGGTGATGGGATGGAACTTAAGGTCCTGTGTGTATTAAACATGAATGTTACTACCAAGCTACACCTCTAATCCCATGTGCGTGTTTTTAGCTGAGTCCTGAACCTGTTTTTTCTCAGTATGCGCTAGTCACACATCAGCATAATTATAGCTCTGAAACCAAAATGATGGGAGCTGGTGGATAACTAACTTCAAGCAGACCTCCTCTTCTAAAGTGTTCTGTTTCCCTTTTAATGTCATAAAACAAAATTATTCCTTTTCAAATCACAAAAGCCTAAGTGATGTTTTCCCCATAATGGCTGTTAAGATGCCTTTTTTTACAAAACCAAACTTTTGAAGTTTTTGAGTATAAAAATAAGGAAAAGGTTGCTATTTCCTGCTTATTTAGCTATAGATAGTAAAATATTGTCTCATATCCCTTAAGATAGAAGGTCATCACTGTTGAGTACATACTTTACTGGGCCGCACCAATAAGATACTATTCCTAAGAATCTCAGCAGAGTGCGTCCGGTAGCTAGCAGCGGCCTTACTGTCCTCAGGGAGGCAAGGCTAGAATTTTTTTCTTTGCTTTTTTTTCTCTTTCCATTCAGAAGCTGTTTCCTAGAGGTGATCTAGTGATCTAAGTCAAGGCCGATAGCCACCTTCCTGAAGAAACAGGTTTACCATGTAGAGATAGTTCTCAAATTGTGGCCTCACTTGTGCCTGAAGCACAGACCTCAGTAACTGCTCCAGTGATCAGTTACTCAAATTTATCTTTAGCTCCCTCTCTGCCTTACTCTCCTGATGTCCCTTGTGAGGTGGGAAATCAAGTCTTACTTGCCTGCATATCCTCAGTAACTACGCTGGCCACGTTGTAGTACACAGGGGATATCTTTGATCTGAGAGGAGTCCTCCAGTTATATTCTCTTCTTCACTCTAAGCTGATGCATCTTTTGCTCATCTTCTATCTTGAGACTTGTTTCTCTGGTAAGAAAGCCTTAGAATACTTGACATGCAGAGGACCAGTTTTAAGTCATTACATAATGAAGGTATGATTTTTTTTTTTTTTTTTTACAGCAGATATTGTCCTTCCAGGTATAGGGATGAGATGAGCTGGCAAGCAAATGTCCTGAGTTCAATTCCTGGTACCCACTCCCAAAAAAAGATAAGGGGATGAGGTCCGTTAGCTCTGTCTGCTTTATTGAAATTAGACAGTATCCAACTGTCCATCTCATTGACCTTTATATCATTGCAGCCAACCCAACTCATCTAGATGCATTCAAAGTGTAGTCAAGCCATAACTGAGGGGGAATTTAATAGCCTGGAAAAGACTGCAGCTAATAACCTGCTGTAGGGGATAAATTAATTTTCAGAGAAATTCAGGATCATCACCATGGTCACAATATTCCCTATCATTAGTACTTAATCCCACTTTAAAAAATAAGGTTTTTTTTAAAGTCATATGTCATTAAAATAGAAAAAGACAAAAATGAGAATGAGACAAATTCAGCTGTCTGTGCCCGGCCATGAGCTCTGGACTCAGCCTGCGCTGACTGATCTGTGAGGCTCACAGAGATGTATCTGGAGTGCATGGAAAAGCTGCTCTCTTTTTTGTTCACAATGCATGGAGCATTTATGGGAAATTTGGCAAGAGTGCATGGGAAGGTTTATGAGCTGAGTTTTCACAGATTTGGAGGGGTGTATGTTTAAACCCAAACGGAGTCCCACCCTTTTCCTTGCCCCAAAGCTGAAGTCTGTCCTCCAGGGTGACACACAGAGGTTACTGTCCAGCCTGGCCTTTCTCCACTCTGTCTACAAAACCTGCTACTCTGGGAATAGCTGCTTGCAGTGCCTGTCCCCCCTCTCTTGCCTTGTGCAAATTATCCATCAGCAACACTCCGCAGAGGTAGAATTTGCTGTTCCGCACCTCGTGCCTTGATGCATACAGTGGTTATAGCCTCTGAAATACTTGATGTCCTTGTTTTGTTTCTCTCTTACAGCACAAGCTTCTTGATTCTACACCCGTATCAGTCACATCATTTGTCCCACATCGCTTGGCCTGGCAAGTGCTTCACAGCACATCTTCGTGGAGGGGAGGGGGACATGCACCATATAGGCAGAGATATGTGATCATAAGCCTCAGCAGAGCTCCAGGTCCCTAAGGTGGGGCAGGGGAAGTAGGCAGTCTGAAGGGTTAGTTGAGTAAGGTGAAGGACAAGGTAAAGAAAGGCTTCCAGTTAATGGCATGTGTGAGGCAAGCAGTGTGTTTGCAGTACAGCAAAGGAGAGGCCAGGTACCGATTAACTTGGGAGAACTAAGCAGAGACAAGAACACAACTGCATATAATGAACAGCGTCTAAGTGTATTCTGTCTCAGGTTTATAATCGGACAGACAGCATTGAAAAGCAGATCCTGGGATTTTGTGGCAGCAAAGGTAGAGTGCTCAAAACCATTTTTTTGGATTAACGAACATCGTCTTTGGCTGGATTTGAGTGGGTGCCAAAAGTTCACTGAGGTTTCTCAGCCCTGCAGTGGCTTGTGGGTCAAGGAATAAAGGAAACCTCCTTAAGCAAATAAATGCCCTAAATTTCAACTCATTGGAAATCATCTTACTTTTCTTTAATGGTTTCTTGGAAAATCTGAATAATTTTGCCTGCACTTTTCCCCATTATGGAGGAAGTTAAAACTCTGCTAAGGCTGATAGATTGCTCATCAGTGATTTCTCAAAAAGAAACAAGACAAAACTCTTGTTGTCATCCTGGTTTCAGATTGTCAGAGCTGGGCATTTAGGATCCCATTACATGGCTGCTAACACAGCCTACAGCCTGTAAAACCAAGAAGTTGATCGTATCTTCGTTGGAAGAATGTTTTTCTTTCTGGGGAATCTGGAAAAAGAATGTAAAGCTGGATATAGCCATTTAGAAAACTGGAAAACTACTTACCAGTCTCCTGTACCATTACTTAAACAGTACAAACTTGCTGTTGCACATTTATTTGAATTTTGGCAATGGGGGAAGTCAACTTGCTTCTTCATCTTTATTTTTTTAGTATGTCATAATAAGAAATTGCAGCCAGCATACTTAGATGATAAAGAGTTCAGAAAATACCTCAAAGAGTCATAAATTGTACCTCTGAGCTCCCCTCACATTAGACTTGTTAATCTTGAGAGTGAGACACTTACTGCTATGAGGTGTAGCAGAGATGGAGCCAACCCTCCTTGTATGAATGAAGGTATTTTCTAGCCTTTCTAGCACTTTTGGCAGCTAGTAGATGCTTCATGGATAGTTTTAAAAAAAAATTTAAATATAAGAGAATATAAACTCGAATAGCACAAAAGCAATAAGGAGATACACAAATTATGGAGAAGATAGTAGGGGATTGACAGTGAATGCTGTTTTACATAATATCATCTTCACATTTGTTACTCAGTTACACAATTATAGAGAAGATAGTAGGGGATTAACAATGGCTGTTGTATTACTTAGTGTTATCTTCACATGTCTTACTCAGTTATAAACCAGAATAATGCAAAAACAATAAAGGAAACACAGAATTATAGAGCAGATATTGGGGAATTAGAAATGGATGCTGTATTATAAAATGATGTCTTCACTTTTGTTACTCAGTTACACAAATGATGGTACGTTCGATTAATCAAGCAATTTTTTCCACCCTCATCTCCATTGTTCTCCCACCCAATTAATCATCTTCCCTCTGATGATAACTGTACTTTTTGGTTTATTTACTCCCTCAGGCTCTCACATTGGGAAGGCACAGGGCTGCTTCAAATTACGCTGTAAGAAACATGGGTGCACTCAAATTACTATGGCACTAGGTAGGAAAGCACCTATCCTCAAGGACGGTACATAGGCAGGGAACCAAATACACTATGGTCACGCCCGATTGATAAGCCCTCGAGGCCCTCGGAGGTACTATGAATTTTCTGTCCAGCTTAAGACTACATCATGAGTCATCCCTCTTCCGGGGGAGGGGACGTCTTCTTACCACTGAACTCATTGTGTTTCATAGGGAGGGGGCAGGTAGGCATGGCTGGCTCTCCCCATGCTTAGGCATCCATCATTGCCTGGAGCCTGTGAAAGTTTTGGATCTCACATCCTGTCTGTCTGTCTCTCCGTCTCCCTCTGTCTGTCTCTCATGCTCTTGATTTTTTTGTTTGTTTGTTTAGTTAGTGCAGTTTCCTCAGTGCAATCTGTTAAGTTTTACAAGAGTGCTGAGTCATTTTCCCACAAGTTTTCAAAACACTAAATAAAGTGGTCACCAGGGTCATTAGCATTTTGACCCATGTTTGTTATCTGGGGCTTCGGATACACAGTATTTTAAGATATGTGCAGTATCCAGAGTGCAGTCACTCCCACTTCAATGTTTAGACCTCCCTGGCAGGGCTTTCTGAGGCATTGTGACATGAACATAATTTCTCACATTCAAATTAAGATGTTGCAAGCCTGCGTTGTTGTTTCACATTGCAAGGAACCAGAGCTATCGCTCCTTGTGCTAAGAAGTTGGTCCTTTGGTTGGAATTAAAGGAATCTGCCCTTCAGCAACTATAAAAAGATGAGTGTCTGACTGTTGTGTTTGTTTTGAAAGTAGTTAGTGCCAGGAAGGCCTGCCTGGTAGAGTTCAGGGGACTAGAATCCCTCCTAACCCTCCTTGTTACTTATGACCAAATTTAGTATATGCCAGACCCTAACGTCTCTGGCAGTGTGTGCTATATACTCTCTCCATTCCAGCCATAGTTGCCTCCCTCAGTTTCTCAGACTTGCCCACCTCTGTCTGCCCACTAGGCCTTTGTCTCTTCTCCGGGCCAGAAGATTCCTCTGCCCTTTAATTAACCCCTTTGTTTCTTTAGAACAGTGAGTGCTTCAGCACAGGTCACACAGGAAGCTTGTTAGAATGCAGACTCTTCAGTAGATTGGAAAGGCCCTGAGATCATTTTTTACAAGCTTTCCAGTAAAGCTGGCACCACTAGTCCTTCAGAATCTTCCTCAGGTTCTCAGTTAAGTCAGAGCCCCCTATTTCTGTGCCCCTGACACTGAATATAGTACCTTTCCTTCCCAGAACACTCTTTACAACCACGTATTTTCCTTTATTTGTAACCTTTGTGTCATTTTCTGGTTTATGTTTATCTTTTCCAGTAAGTCGTAAGCCCTGCAGGTACTTACAGCAGGATGACCTGTGATTTGTTGTCCCCCTTCTGTCTGCAGGACTTGCCACAGCATGGTGTACAGGGTTTGTAGTACACACAATTTAGAATGGATTGTACCGGCTATATTGATCTGAAATGCCTCAAAGATCATAGTACTCTGGAATTTGGGGCCAAATGTTTAAAATTTGGTCATGGTATGCATTATTTTCAAGGAAAAGGCCTCTGAATGTTTAAATTTTATATGATGTAGAACCTAATAAAATCCTGGACTGAAAAAAAGCTCATGCTGGATAGTTCATGACTTTTGGTCTTCATCCTACAAAAGAACTTATGGGATATCATTTAGACTTGTGGGTTCTAAGGCATTTGGGTTTTGTTTTTTTTAGCTTACTTAGGTAAAATCTATATAAAATAAATGAAGCATTTCAAAGTATACAATGCTGTGGTGTTGAGTACATTGGTACTGTCATATATACATCTTTCACCCCTTATCCTGAGGCATTTTCATCAATCCTGATGGAGACCCTGTCCAAGGTACCGTACCAGCTCAGTGTTCTACAGCTTTTTGGCACCAGAGCCTCACCCAGCTGTTAAAATTATCGAGGACTTCAACAGCCTTTGTTTATGTAAATTGTAATATTGATAATTACTGTATTAGAAATTTAAATTGATAAAACATTTATTCATTAATATGATGTTACAGACTGCATTTGTAAATCTCTTTAATATATCTGGCTTGATAGAGGACAACTGGATAAGTCATGTTTTCTTCCACATTCAGTCCCTAAGTAGTCCCTTTTATCCACAGGCAACCATGACCTAAGACATTACACGGAAAAGTAGATGGTGAGCTTTAAGTCGTATCTCAATTCCACATGGCATGATGAAATCGAGGTTTAATAAAATTAATAATTTTATTAGTTTATCACAGGAAATTTTAAGTAAAACTAGGCCCTTTTTATGTTTGTTTGTTTTATACCCGTCGGTGTGTGGTAGTGAAAACTACAGTGCCTGTTGTGCACCCTAATGGCCTTGTCTAGATTCATGTTAAGGCATCAATGGTTTAATTGAGCATTGTTTTCCATCTCTTGGAGACCCTTGAAAGGGGCGTGGCACCTTCCTGAAAGTCCGTGGATCAACACTTTGAGAACTGCTATCTTACTAAGTGAAAGATTCACAAGTATTATGCTCATTCCAGCCACCTCTTAAGAGGAGTGTAGCGGACCACAAGGTGTGAGTTAGAAGACATTTCACTGAGGGTATATTAGAGCAAACTTAACTTTATTCTACAGAAACAGTGATGTACACTCCTGAGAATTTGGAAAATTTTGTCAAAGCAAATTCACCTGAAAATTGTCCCTTTGTCACTTCCTCAGATCTAACAAATGTCTTCAACATAACTGGCTTGATGACATGTTTAATAGAATGTATTTTGTACAAATACAGAAACTTAAGAGTTTTTTTAAAAATTGATTTTTGGTAGAATTCTAAATTTTTAAAATGTTGTAGTTCACATTTAGAGTCCTAACTTCTCAGAGTTTCATACTTAGCCCTTTTCTTAAATAGCCCTTCCTTTCTAATTTTTTTAAACTAAAGAATCTGTCTAACCCAGCAAAGTATGGTGCGGAGCTGAAAGCTTAGACTTCTCATTTTCAGTTCCCCTTCAATTGTCCTTGTTCTATTTTGCTATCAGGTATAATTCAGTACTAGGGAATATATTCTTCCTTGATATTTAAATTGAATAGCATAACTGTTGTGATTTTTTTAAAAAGTCAGTTTCTTCCAAATATGACTTCTCGTGTCACTTTAACAATATCAAAATATGATTTTTCAATTTTAAATTCAATTTTATCATCTTTTGCAATGATTTTGTTTTTGATGAGTTCAAGTTTAATTAAAAGCAGTTAGTGAGAACCACCAATAGGAGATTTTTTGGACTATAAATTATCTACCCTCAAAAGCCTCATGTAATTTTAATCTACATTGCTGAATCATTTTTCCTAGAGAAGGGAAAGAATCATCCCTTGTAGTTTTAGTACTGAGGGGAAGACATGGCAGCAAAATGCTGTTAAGCCTCTCCCATTTGTAAAGAGCAGAGGATTACATTTGAGTCACATATAGAGAAGTTACTACATTGCCTTAAACTTAATAAACACATAATAAGCCAAGTTAATGTTAAGATACAACTTTTAAAACATTTAAAAAATGTGTGTAAAAATATAGAATGAGCACATGTTAAAGATACATGAAGCTACAAGTAGAAATACAAAGCTGATTCAGAAGAGGATAGCGGGGACTTGTTCATATGTGGTCAGTGAAAGAGAAAAGTTCTGCAGTAAGACTTCTAAGTTAGATTCAACACTGGGTGCTGTTACGTACAACAAGAAAACCTTAACTTTGGAGATTATTTTTTTCCTGCCTAACAAAAATTGTTTGCAACTCTACCAGACAAATTCATTTACTAACTTAGCAAATTTAATGTAAGTTGAAATTTGTCTTTATGTATAGAGTCTGAGTCCTCATCAGTAATAACCAGTGTAAGTAAAGCAAAACTGAGAAAAGCCTGAGATAATCATATCTCAAGAAAATAAGGACCTGCGTGACAATGCAGCTGGCCTGGGCAGATGGGGCAGAGCAGAGAAACATGGAGTTGCCAGGGTTGGTTAACACGGTCCTCCAGCTATGTAGGAATGGAGATAAGACTTAGGGACAGCTTGAAGGTGGAAGAAATTAGAACTGAGACCCCTGGCTTAATCCTATATCCTTGACAGGCACTACAAGGATGTATTAAGTGAAAGGTTTACTTTCCAGCACAGAGATACAATAGGGAATTTATCTTTGAGACCTGTACAGAAGTTGATGATGACGTTCAGGTTTATCCTACTGGTATCACTCAGCAGTACCCTTCGAAAACTAGCTGAAGAATTTGCATTCAACTTATACGAACTAGAATTTTCATAACTAACAATAATGCAGACTTTTAAACATACAAAGGAGTAGTCCACCATCAGGTATAGTCAGTGAAAGCGATGTGCAGAAATGTCAAGACCCAGACACTGCAAATAATAAAACAACAATGAAAAATTCAATACAGACCATAAAATAATTATGTTTAAAACAATTAAAAATGTAGGAAGGGAGGGAGGGAAGGAGAGGGGGACAGAGAGAGAGAGAGAGAGACAGACAGACAGGAAGAAGAAAGAAAAAAGAGAATCGGAGAAACGAGAAAAAAAGGAACCAGGGAAAAGCATACATCCTCCAAGGTCAACCTCCAGTGATCCACCTTTTCCTGGATACTTCACCTTGGAACACACGAGACTTTTGAGGAGCATTTTAGATGCTATAACACAATATGTAATAAAATGCCAGATAGAGGCTGCTCACAAGAACAGAAAACTTGCTGAGTTTACAGTTTTGGAGGTTCATAGTGAAAGATGAAGCAGCATGACTGGCTTGAGTTCCAGTGAGGAGTGGCACATCATGTCAAGAGTGTTTGTAGGCATGAGCCACACATTTCAAACAGGGCAGGGGACAGAAAGAAGGTAAGCGAGAGAGAGCTCTGCACAGTCCCCACGGAGAGCACTGTGGGCCCCCACCAGGCCCACCTCTTAAAGATCCTGCAGCACTTCACAGTAACCCTACCTTGAGGACCAAGCCTTCAATCACAGTGAACCCTTGGGGGACACAAACCATGTTCAAACAATAGCAATAATATTTGAAGGATAATGGCTGAGAATTTTCTAAAATTAAAGACGGATGGAACATCAGATTCGGATGATCAGTCAAGAGAAATAGACATCCCACAGAAGCTCCAGCACACAGGCTGTCTTAGCCACTTTTCTTGATGATGAGACAAAGTACCCGACACCCAAAGTTAAAAGGGGAAAGGTTTACTTAGCCCACAGTTTGTAGAGGTTTCAGTCTGTGATTGGCTGGTTCCAAGGCAGGGTGGCCTGGCAGAAGGGCCATTGAAGAGAACACCTCGTGGCACCCAAAAAGTAGCAAAAGCAACAAGGGAGCTTAACAGCATCTTTCTGCCCCTTTTATATTATATTATATGCTGGGACTAGGGTGGTAACAAACTGGTCAGTGGACTAATTTAGCAGTTAACACTCTTAATCCCAGCATCGCACACTCTAGATTCAGCCACCTCTGAAAAAGCCTAAGACTGCATGAGGCTTTGGAGGGACATCTAGACACAAACCATAACACATACCATGGGAAAGTCCATAATAAACAGCTTTTAAACAATAACCAAACATCCAGGGCCCACAATGTGTTGGAAAGTACTGAGTGAACTTCCTGTCACTAGCCTCATCCTTGACCCCACAATTCCTGGTCACATTAGTGTGCTGAATGATACAGCTTTCTTCTGTGTGACCAGTGTTGTGAATCACTTTGAGATTGATGTCTGTTAGGTGTAGCATTTTACAGCTGGATGTCCTTTCTTACACTTATTTCCACCTCTAACTTAAGAGTCAATCACCTCCAGTGGTTGAATTTGAGAAGTTAGCCTTCTTTCTTCCAGTTTTAAGTGTGGATCATAAAACCAGAACAGTTGCTGCTTGGCGGTCCCCTTAGGAATTCTACTGGCTTTGTGGGCAGGAAATGAAATGTCTACAACTTTGGCACAGACTTGATTTTCCTAAGTCATTCTTTTTCTTGTCCTTTCATTGTGTGAATGGATACATGTGTCTCCATATTCTGGACTTAAGTAGGGATCCTAAGCCATCCTCCCTTTGGAAACACCCCTGGAACCAAGTCATTTGCCCGGATACCTCACTCACGCGCTATCAGAACAGTGATGAGTGAATGGGAGTGAGTGCTGGCAGGAAGGATCTGCATTTGTAGAGATAAGGACCCTACAGAAAAATGTGCTATCCTGCTGTATCCTTCTTTTATTTCTTTCCCATTACTTTTGCTCAATGTTTGCTACTAAGAACCAGCAGATGTCTTAGAGTTGTGACTTAGTACATCCCCCTTCCATTTCTCACCAGGGAAGAGGTCCACGTATATCTTTTCTGGGTCTTCAGAGCAATCTTTCTGGTTCCATTAACGCGAGTGGGTTGGTTTCTTGGCCCTTTTGAGGGACCCTTCTCATCAGCTATCATCATCACTGACTTTTCCTTCTTTCCTCAGCACCTGACTGCACAGTGCTTCCTTGGCGTTGGTTAGATCTGATGTTCTTCAGAGGATGTCCTTTCATTCCCCTTTATTTTAGCTTTCCTGACCAAAACACACACACTGGTGCTGTGAACAGTTGTTTTCTGCCCTTCTCTGCCTGGCTTATTAAGTTTCTGTCCTTGCTTAATGGAAATGCCCACATTTCCGTTTCTGCTGCGTGTTCTACCCAGAATTTACTGGACAAGCAAGGAGAGAAGGCGGCAGGGAGTTGGTCACGCAACATAAAAGCTTTTTATTTTTGTAATGGTTTGGAGTGTGTCCTTCCTAAGAGGAGGGAAAGCAGCTGCCATGGCAACAGGTTCTGGCTTTCTCGGGCGCTGTGGTGGTGCTGGTGGTGCTGGTGGTGCTGGAGCACGGCAGATGTGGAACAGTAATGCAGAGCAGCAGTGCGCTTACCACCCCTGCTCAGAGTGATTACTGTCATTTCCCCGACTGGGGCCGGGTGTACATATGGGCGGCAGGTTCTGGTGGCTTTGTTCCTGGGAGGTACAAAGAGAGCCAGTGTTACAAGGAAGGGGCACGATGGACCCTCTCCCTGCCTACTGCAGAACCTGTCCAGTGAGGCCACTCTGTTGAAGCCTTTCTAGAAGTCAGCTTCTGCCTCTGCTTCTTTCCTCTCAGGATTGGAAAACTTACCTGCCCCATTGGGAATTACAAAAGCATTTGTCTCTCCTGGCAATTCTTCCTACGCGTGCCACTTTCTGCCCCTTCCAGGGGTTTACCTCCACCAGAGACCTCACCGTTGGCCCCCAGGCGTGCTGGCCATGGTTGCTGTTTCTGACTTTTCCCTGGAACAGGTTCTTACTAATCGCTGACTTCCTGCTGGACCCGGGCTGCCCGCACAGTTCACAGTGGCCTGGTTCCACAGATGAGCCTGATGTGTTGTCCGTCCTTGCTGCAGGGAGACAGAGACTCTCACTGCTCAGTGCTCAGGTTCCCCAAGCGGGAAACCTGATTTCGTTCCCTGGCCTCTTCTCTAAAGGCCTGCTCTGCTACACTCACCCATCCTGCCTCTTCGAGGCTTCTGTGTAACCTGCTCCTCCGCCTGCTTTTCCTCATCGTCCACCTTTGTACAGCACTTCATAGTTTTCAGAGCTCTCTCCACCCCGCCTATCCTCTCCTTCTCCTTAAAGCGTCCCTGTGTCCTGGCAAGGAGATACAAGGACACTCTTCTGTCCTCTGTGGCAGTTACAAGCTTTTAAGTAGTGCCCCCTCCATGTGCACAGTGCTCACTAGAGCCTGGGGGGATATAGTAAATCAGTGAGCTGAAATTCTGACGCGCTTGTTCCTTCAAGCCCCTTGGCTATCAGCCTGGAAATACACCTAGCAGAGGCTTGTCCAGCCCCTTTGCTGCCAGCTTAGGGCAAGGTAGGTGAGCAAGTAGATACGGTCCCCCTTACCATCTTGGTGCTCACAAACCATGGGATGGAGCAAGACTGTACACTTTCCTCTGGCCCACTTTATCTGTGTCTAAATAGATCTCGAGGCAGTATGAAGGCAAGGAAAAATTCACCTTTGCCCAGCCTCATAGAGAGATCTTATGCTAAAATCTCAGTAGGTTTTATCTTCATTAAATTTATGAACTATAGATAAATAGATTATAATTATAGAAATACTGTAGGAGTTGTAGAGCTCTTGATTTTGAAAATGTAGAAATAAGGTACCATTGTTGCCTGGTATGTCATGTTATTTAGCTGTTACTTTTAGTCGTTTTTAAGACAAGATTAATTGTTGTTTCTTGACCCTTAAAAAAAGTCAGTGGGTCAATAGATATTTGGAAAAAGTTAAATATCATTGCTAATAAAATAAATGCATCTGAAAATCAGATAGGCACTATGTTGTATGCTCTTCCTAAAACCTTTGAGAATGAATTTGCCCTATTTTGGTACAAGAAAAAGAAAAGGCCCAGAGAAACAGGCCAATTAAAAATTCTAAGTGAGAATGTCAATGGTACTGTTTTCCTAGGTGACTGATAATATGTATTAATAATATTTGTATCCTTTCATCCAGAAATTCCATTTCTGTGAATTTATTCTCAAGAGAAATATGTACAAGTACTTATGTGTATAGAGGTCACTGCAGTTTGGGTAGAAATAATAAAACCTTGGATCCGACCTGATTATCTGCTAACAGGGGACTCCTATTTGGTATCTCTGAGCGCTGACCTCTCATGGAGCAGCAGGATTTCCTAAGCCTTGTTGTTTCTCTCCCCTAAAGTTTTTCACACATAAGAGATCTTTTTAATGGTGTATTTTTCTCTTGTTGTTTCCCACTCTTGTCTAATGGCTACCTTTTACATAACTCTACCAAATGCTGGTGAAATTTTATAGGATGCTGGTGTGGTTGTCTCCCTGTAGGTAAATGTCTGAGAGGTGCCTTCTGTGTGCAGGACTGAGTGGTGAGATCTGTCGGTGGCGTGTTTTCAGGAGGAGCTGCTGCTTCCTAAATGGTTTGAGACCACAAAGATGGGCAGAGGGAGTAGCCAGAAGCCACAGGGTGTTCTCGTCATTGTGTGGGAAGCCACAGGGGTGACAAGACTTCCAATTGTACTCAACAGCCGTTGTCATAAACTATAGCGTTCTTTTGGAAAAGGAAGTAAAAGGCTTCTGGAACATAATTTGTTGGGGTTCATTTTGGAGAGGTCTGAGGCAGGCATCACTGATGTTTGTGGCTGATGATACAGCTTCTTGGTGGGCATGATTGGTAGTCCATTTATAGTCCGTGGACCTCTGCAGGTCACCTTCAGGCACACGGGGCCCAGTTCACTCACCTACCCGGGTAGGCCTCCTGCCATACCTAAGTTGATCTTCCTCAACAGTGTTGGGTCACATGTTCCTGTTTCATTTCTTGGTGCCACTTTCACAGTCTGACATTCTCACTGGTTTGTGGATCATCTGTCTTCCCAGTTGGAATGAACGCACACGTCTTGTCATTTTGGTTCCACGCTGCATCCCAGTTCCAAAAAGGGTGAATGGCCTCTCCTGCGTGCTCAGTCAGTACTGGGCATGAGTGTGCATGGTGGATAGAGGCCGGGGCTGTCAGAACACCGTAAGGGAAGAATGGAAAGGCATGAGGTTGGAATGGTGGGCGGGCGTCTCGTCATATTGGCCATGGCCGGGAACTGAGTTTACCTGAGGACCTGATGTTTATTGTTTCGTCTCTGTGAGTTTATACAACCCAGATTGCTAAAGCTGACTATGGGTAGCCTTTCTATTGGGAATTTCTATGATCATACCCTTGAATTGCTGCTTCAGTCTGTGTTATATTTCTCTTCTGCCTCTCCACTGCCAGCAGCTTGGCCTTCTTTCCCCTTTGCTGTGCCTTTTGAGTCCAGCAAAGCAAGATGACTCTATCCAGGATGTCAAGCTTTGATGCTTGCACAGTTGAAAGTGTTTGAGAACTTTGTCATTAAACACTTTGACTTCCCCTTTGAAAGCTACTTGCTTGATTGAGGCTTTGAGAGTGACACTTGCTGAGAGCCTGAAAGTTGGATGGATCGGGAACCCAGATCTCAACTTCTATTCTTTGAATTATTAGATGTCTCTATTGCCAGACACTTTTACTGTTCTCTGCCTAGTGATATATTGGTTTTCTCACTTTGAATCTCTGGTTCCATTTGTCCATACTATATTTTAAAATTTACTTTCAAGGTAGCAGAGTGCCTTAAGTTTCCAGTTTTGTGCTGCCTGCGAGAAAGATTAATCAGACTTTCCTTTGTGTGTGTTGAAGTGAGAACTCTACTGGCATTCGCCCCTGACGAATCCATTTTTGTGATTAAGACGGAATAGAGCAGAAAGACCGTTGTGTTCATGCTTATTCTGACACGCATCACTATGCAGAAACACAATTACCTCGTATGCATAAATAAATAAGAGGAGCTGTTGTTTCTGGTTTTTCTTATTTTTGTTTTTGGTTTTTTTTTTCTTTTTTTTTCCGGTACCGGGGATTGAACTCAGGACCTTGTGCTTGCCAGGCAAGCACTTATGCCACTGAGCTATACCCCCAGCCCCTTTGTTGTTTCTGTTAGACTTGAACTTAAATTGAAATTTTGGGAGATAACAATTGAGTGCAGGAAGGAACTAGCAGCTGGCAGCCCAGAGCTTCAGCAGCAGGCGGATGTATGAAGGTTTGTGTAGTCCATTCACTTTTTAAAGAACTTTCATGGACTGTGAAGCTTGTATTGCCTTTTTCGGTGAATTACATTCATTAGCATCAGACATGTGAACATATAGAATGTTGACATATTATTCAAATAAGTCTTCATAGACATTAGAGATCTGGGATGTTTTTCATCTTCCCTTATTGATATTAATTGACCTACAGCATGTTTCCATGGAATCTCAACTTTTGTATATAAAGACCCATAAATTTTCCCAGATACATAAATATCTGTCTTTCTATACTAATTAGATGTCCACATGCAATTCAAAAATATTCTGATAGGACATGTAGGATAACAAGTTTTGTTCCTTTTGGTAGATTGGGCCTTGAAATAAAGCAAGCACCCTTTTCAACCTCAGCCTCTCAAATTTGTTCCATACTCGTGGCAAGGAATGTAATTTTCTTTCTGTTTCCTTTTTGGGGTGAAAACGCAGTGCTTTTCAAAAATACGCCAGTCAGATGGATTACTTCCCTCATTTGAAAGATCTCCATGAAAGGAGCTAGATTACCCAGGGTGGGTGCCTGTGTGACTGTATTTTTTTTCTATCAATCTGTCAGTAATGCTGTCTAATACTTCCCATAATCCCACTTGTAGATTTGGGATCTTGATCTTCCCTCCAAAAAAGGATTATGGTCATTTCCATAAAGCAGAAAGGAGGTTTGTATTTCATGGGAATCAAGAAGCTGCAAGGGCTTGGTCTCAGAGCCACTGATCTTGCTGGAGCTAAACCACATGCCCAGGCTAATCCCTTAACCTTTGACTTCACTCCTTTTGTTCCTGTTCCTTTAGCTGTAAAATGAGACTAGTAATAGGGGTCTGAATTTTAAAGGTGACTATCACTTTTAACTAATTAAAGATTATTCCAGTGATTAAGTTCAGTCAGCTGTATCAGCGTTTCACTGAAATGTTTCACACTGCTGCCGATCAGAGATGGCCATCAGCTGAGCGAGGTGACTGGCACTTAGAAGCTGTCGCTTACTCGAGACCTCCAAACAGCTGTGGCCAAGCACTTTGTTCATTTCCCCGCCTTGCAGTGCAGTTGTCTCATATAGTGACTGAGGGGGAAATGGAACAACTCCAGACCTACACAGCTATGGGCACAAAAGCACAGTGCCTCCCATTTATTTACTGAAACATAAGACGAGCAGTGCTGTGTTCTGGTTTGTACATGTCTTGAATTCTCTCATTGGGTTTAATGGTAGCTTGTGAAGTTTTCTCTCTCTCTTTGAAACATAAGAATTTGAGCATTAAGTCTTATTATTTCAGGCCTTCCTGAGCCTACAGAGAGGGATGACTAGTATTATGTTACTCCTCAGATAGGAGTTTTCTAATTGCTTTTCATTTCACTGAGTGAAGAACAAAGTCCTTACAGTGGCCTGCAAAGCCCTCCAGGATTTGCTGCCCTCCAGGCTATTACCTCTCTGCTTCTCCTGATATTTCTCCCCCTGCC
Organism: Dinomys branickii; assembly: GCA_004027595.1. Taxonomy (NCBI): domain Eukaryota; kingdom Metazoa; phylum Chordata; class Mammalia; order Rodentia; family Dinomyidae; genus Dinomys; species Dinomys branickii. Next base: position 64,604 of record PVLD010003086.1, read on the forward strand.
ACTTTGTTCCAGGTACACTGGGACTTTCCACGTTGCTGGTGTGCCCCACGCTTTCCTACCTTGAGTCTTTTGCGCTTGCCATTTCCTCTGCATGCCTCTTTCCAGATGTCTGTGTGGCTGGCTTCTTTACCTCCTTCAGCTTGTCATTCCATGCCTCCTTCCAGGGAGACTTCCTTTGTCTGATCACATGTTTAAAGATGCGAGCATTTCCTCAGTACTCCCTGCCTTTTTCACCTGCTTGCAGTTTCACCATAACAGCATATATTTTATTGACTTATTATCTGTCCCACCCCAAAAGAATAAAAGATGCTCTAAGGCAAGGAATTGGGTGGAGGGTCTCTTTTTATTTATTGCTATATTCCTGGTACTTAAAGCAATCCCAGACAAGTAACAAGTACTCAGGACTATTTGATAACTGAAGAATAGGTAATGTCCTAATGCTGTCTGTGCTGGGTCAACTTACACTTTCTCCCTTGGGTAGCAGTACTTCCATAGCTTGCCTTTGTGTTAGCTTAAAGCTGGTAGTCTGCATCATTGAAGGGCGTATAACACCGACAGGAACTGATGCATTTGCAGTGCTTGGTGACAACAGTTTGGCATGCATGTATATAACTTTTGTTCTTCCTCTGTTCGCCTTCTGGCATCTCTCTCTGCATTTGAGAACTAACCAAGAAATCCATGATAATGTATGTGCAAACATTTTATAAAGTATAAAGTGCTTGACAAATGTTAATTACATTGAGCTTTAGAATTGATTGTTATATAATTTGAAATAGTTAAGTAATTTTCCAGGAAGAAGGGCTGCCTGAGTCAGCTTCTCTGCAGGCCTTTTTCGGTGTAAATGTCACTCTTCCCCCACAGCATAGCTGCTAGCTAAAGTCTACGCTGTCTAGGACCAGAAAAGTAAAAACTGATCAATTAATCCCTAGATCTAAAAAATATACCTTTCTTGTGAATAAGGGTATTCAAGTACCAGGTAGCCAAAACTGTGTAAGGCAAATTCAAGTTGGCCTGTTTTTGGTCTCTAAAAGACCATGACTAGTTTACTAGGCAACTTACAACAAAAGTATAATCCTTTTTGTTAGTGAAACCTGGCCTTTCCCAGAAGGATTGCAGTATATCCCGTGGCCCTGATTATTTTGTTACTGCTAGAATAATTTAGAGAGTTTATATTATCGACAACAAAGATGGGACATTATTTACTTTCATGATCTGTTGTTTTAAAAATGTCTCTCTTTTGCCCATCATTTCTTTAAAGTTAGGTCATGTAGAAAGGAGAAACAAATGAAATGAAATGATTACACACACACACACACGTACTCACATACACACTCACACTCTGCATTGTACAACAATATTTGAGAGCAGTAGCTCTAAAATCAGATTGCAGACTGTAGATGCAATAGGGCATTGCCTGTTCTTGAATTATCAAATTCTAACTCTACTCTTTATTAGAAATATGAACCTGGACAATTTTCTAAATTTGTTGGAACCTTACCTTTTTCATATTGGAGAGTAAGTAAACTTAACTTGTAGGATTATTTTAAGGATCAAATGAGATAATTGTTGGAGTGTTTATGCCTATCTCACAGTAAATGCTGAGTTAATATTTGTTGCTAATATTTTGATGACAGTCATAGTAACAATCAAAGGCAGGGAGAAGATAAAGGGATTTAAGTAAAGGATAAAGGAAAAAAAGACAGTAAACTCTATCTTAAAAGGTTTAATATCAGAAGGACAGTAACACTATAATGTGGGCATTATGCAATATTATACATTGTGTATTATGCGATGTATATAGTAATTATTATTATACACTATAAATATTTTATGGCCTTCATACTTTCCAGATTACTGTGGCCAAAGAGAGAAGCCTGGTTCATTATGTGCCATTGGTGTCAGGATGAGCTGCTCTGGGTGCAGCTGCCCTCACTGTTCCTGGGCTTGGCAAAGCCTCTAAGACACCAATTGGTTGCATGAAAATTTAGGCATTGAGTGCAGCTGAGCTTTGTTGTGCATTGAAAAAGGTGGCCTCCTGAAGCATCCATGTGTTCTGTTTTCTCTCCCTCAAAACTTGGCGTGGCAAACACTGCTAGTTACTGGGGCTGTGGCAGGAGGAAGGTTTATACCATCTCCGTCCTCTTGGAGTCTCTCTCTAGTGGGGAGACAGACAGGGACAATTCTATGAATGATGGTATATTTGTAACTCAGTAAGTGCTACACAAAAATTGAGGGATGAGAATTTTAGTGAGGGAAATGACCCAGAGCATTTCCTGACAAACCTTTTAGAGTTTTCAGTGATAAAAACAGCCCACTGGGGCTCGCCGTGCCATAGGTTGGCCACCATTGACCTGGAGTGCGTCTAGAAAGTCCCCTAGGAGGAAATGAATGTGATCAGTGGGGAAGAGCTAGATAAAGGAGTCTGTTGGGCCTCCCAGGCAGGGAGGACCAGCATTAGGAAGGAAGACCTCAGTGCTTAAAGGAATTTTTAGCCCAGAGGTCAAAAAGCAGGGAAGTATGGTAGAGAAGGGTATCTGCTGGATTATGTGGGACCTTTTGAGAGCTGTCAAGAGTTTTTTCTTCTTCTTTAAATTTTTTATTATTATAAGATACTAATAACATAAAGTTTATCATCTATTTTCACACAGACAGTTCAGTGATATTAATGAATCTGTGTTGTTATTACAACCATCACCACCATCCGTATCTAAGACGTTTTATCTTGCAAAGCTGAAACTCTGTACCCCTCAACAAAACTCCCCATCCCCTCCTTCTCCCGGTCCCTGGCAACCATCATTCTACTTTCTCTCCTTATGATTTTGACTGCTCCATATAAGTGGAATGAGACAGTACTCATCTTTTTGTGACTAGTTTATTTGACTGGGTATAATGTCCTTATTTCACCCATTTTGTGGCATATGTGAAAGCATCCTTCCTTTTTAAGGCTAAATAACAGTTCTGTGTGTGTACAGACATGGTTTCCTTATCCACCCATCCACTCACCCACCACCCGTCCATCCATCCATCCATCCATCCATCCATCCATCCATCCTTCTGTGCATACTTAGGTTGCTTCTACATTTTTAGCTCCTATGAAATAATGTTGCCGTGAAGATGGGTATATAAATACTTCACTGAGACCCTACTTTCAGTTCTTTTATACATATCCCGAAGCAGAATTAGCAGATCATGCAGAAATTCTATGTATAATCTCTTGAAGACCCATCATACTCCAGGCCAAGGATTTTCAACTTGAAGCCTTTGGTTGATTTTAAACAGGGAGTACAGTTGGAAGGCAGAGTAGAAATAGCTGCTTGCACATGCCAGCTGTAGAATACCTCCGCCTTAGACTGCGAGCTGTGCACAGGGCCACCTTGTCTTGTCTACACTTCCATGTCCTTTTACCTTTTCTTGAATTGTCAAAACCAGAAGTCCCCAGTAAGTGGGGTAAGTCCCTGATAAGTAGGGTAAGTAGTTCTGAGCAAAGCTCAATGTCTCAGAAGTCATTTGTACCTATTTGGAATATAGTTGCAGCCTGGATGACTATATATATGCCCCCCCCATTTTTTTAGTTACAGAAACTATGTTGGCAGTTCTACCTCCTGCTTTCTCAACCCAGTAGGGTTTGGTTTTTCATAGAAAATAGCTCTCTGGCTGTGCCTGCCAGCTAAAAGTGATATGCCATCTCCCCAAGGGGCAACTTCAGCATTTTCGTAACTTTGTCAAGCACATAGCCGTATTTCTCACTGGAAGGGGGAGGAAACAGTATTTGTCCAGCCCAGTATTTCTCCGCCTCTCTTTTCCTTCTTCCAGCTGAGTAATGTGGTGGTCAGCAGCCTTTTCCCTCATATTATAACCACTGCTTTTCCATCCCGTCGCGAGCATGTAACTTCTCTGTGTACATTTTTGATAGTTCTCTGAGGCAGTAACAGCTCTCTTAGCCAAAGTTGAACTTACCCGTGGTCACGTGGGAGCGGCTGAGGGCTATGATCAGGAGGAGAGAGTGGGCTCTGCTGACTTGGTTTCTCCCCTGCTGCTGCCCTTCTTTAGCTGTGGATCCTTACGCAAATTATTTTTCAGTTTCCTCACCTGTAAAATGGTTGTGTTGTGACAGCCCCTGTCTGAAAGGGTTCTCATGAAGGTTAAAAGATGCTGTATAACAGTACCCATCATAAGCACTCAATTACTCAAAGATTGGGGTCTGGCTGCTCATTAGATAACCATCGTCAGGAAGATAATATGATATAGTTGATGAGTGTACCCCTAGTCAGAACCAAGCAGTTTATTTTATACTCATTTTGGTGCCAGGCATTGGGGTAGCTCAGAAAAGCTATATTTGTGGGTCAGATGGGCTTTTCTGACAGGGATTTCCTCAGTGTCATATGGACTGGTCACAGCTCTCCAACTCTGAATGATGTCTGGGCAACACACACAGTCTGACATAGCTGTAGAGTCGGGGACTCCCCCCATCACTTCCCATAATGCACTAAGGATAAATTTGAAGTCAGTGAAAAGAAACAGATTAACAACCCAGGAAACTGAAAATTTTCTACTTAAAACACAAAGTATAGTTTTGGCAGCTTCATTTCCAGTGAATCCTTCTTGCTCCACAGCTTAGACTTCTCTCAGAAGGCAGCAGAGAGAAAAGTTCACTGTAACTTGGGTGCCCACCCTCTTCGAGAGCTGTTAACCTGAGGCCTGCCTGGGACCTGCCTGTGTATTCCAGAGTGTGTCCCAAGATGGTGATCCAACTCGTAGTCCTGAGGCACCCCTGCAAAGGGGAGCAGTCAGTGTGGAAATATCTCATGAGGTGAACTGGGCCATATTGTTTAGAAGAAAAAGCTTGCTGTGGCTGGCAGTCCGGGTAATGCCAGGCTGCCCTTTTCAGGGCGCTGTGCTTTGGCTGCCTTGGGCAGAGCTGGCGGGGAGTCAGAGGCATGCAGGGGCTGATGCAGAGGCAGTGTGGGTTCGATGACTTTGCTTTGGCTTCACAGGAGACTCTCAGCCTGTGGTGCTGTATGTACTTACAGGGAGGTGGAAGATGTGTACACTGTGCTTTGTACTTTTCAACAAATTTAAAGTATTTCATAATTAAGAGAAAAGAATAAAAATAAGAGAAATATACATAGATAGTGTATAGAAGTCCTTGAAATGTAGGTGGAGGTGGTAGACCTCCTTGTCCCAGGCAGGATCAGCTACCTGAGGTTCCTAGACAGATACCAAGCGAAACCACTAACTCTAGCGTGATGTTCAGTTGGCATTTGCCGTCACCATCACTGTTCCCTTTGCTGCCACCACGACAGTAGTAGCTGTCATTAAGCCATTATTTCAACGTCATGTAGTTTACTTACATAATCATGTTTTATCTGCCTTGCAGCTTTATGAGGTAGGTATTATCGTTCGCCTTTGAGGGAACAGGTTTGGAGAGGCTATGTGACTTACTTTGTCATCTAGCTGGTTCTCTTCCATCTGACCCCAATCAAATGTGCCGCAGTCTCTCTTACTTTATTTTCCATATTTATAGATGGGGGTAACGTTGGTGTGTGCTAGATCCCTACAACAGTGCTTTGTAAAAAAGTAGTTCATTGTCACACAAGTGGGTCGTGAACCAATTTAGTGGACAAAAAACCAGTAAAATAGAACATAAGAGAATGCATTCCACTTGTTTCTGCAACTGTTGTTGCTGACATGTTTCTCTGTTGATGTATGCATATAGCAATAAAGAAATATTCCATGGGAAAATATATTTCTTATTTTGGAGCATTGTCAGGAAGTTTGAGAGCTCACTCTTCTAAAGTTATGATGAAGATCAATTGAACATAAAAAGTTACTGCAGAACTATTAAAGTCTAAAACTCACTGCAAGTGTGAGTTATTATTAACATTGGAAGTGGACACAAACAAGGGATGGCAGCGACGTTGTGACGTACTGCTCCTCCACCCATCTGACCCATGCAGACACTGGTAACCTGTCACCATATTAGGCCCAATGGAACTGGGCCTCCTCACCTTTGACATTGCTCAACAGAACTCCATAAGCCTTAAGGTGAAAAATCCTTTTGCGAACCCTGCAAAGGGTATTGTGGAGTAGTCTGTGGTCATAAAATACTGCATGACATTCGTATTTAGGACCGGTCTGTAGTTATAAATTGTTGCTTAGTATTTACAGACCTCTGGCTCTCATTTAAACTTGAGGAAAACAGGTGAGGTCCGTGTGGCAGCATGAGTTTCCTGTATAGGCCTCCAAAGTATTGGCTGCTATTTGCTTCCCTCGTAATATTTCTCCATCACCTTCAGCATCTTCATCTGGAGGTAATTAACCTTGCCTTTCAAAGGGTGTATGAGTCAGTCGGTGCTTACTAGCAGTATACGTGTGTGTGTGTGTGTGTGTGTATACACTTATACACACACACACACACACACACACACACACACACGCTTACAGTGGCCACCTGCACAGTCAGGTGTGGAAGAGTGCAAAAGGGCTGTCTGGATGCTGGAGACCCAAAGGATCCAGTCAAAAGTCAAAGGCCTGGACCTCACTGTAGAGTCACATGTGAGTTCGTATCTGGAACCCAAAGGATCTGTGCTGGGAGGCTGAAGAGTATGTGCAGCAACACTAAAGAGTCTGTGCTGCAAGCCAGGAGACAAATATCCAGGATGATGGCAAAGACTGGGGCTCCTCCAAAGAAACAGAAGCAAGATTTCCTTCTTCTTTCTCTTTTTATTCCATCCAGGCTACAAAGCCTATTGGTTGCTGCCGCCCAGGGTGGGTCTTTCTTCTTCAGTAAGTCCATCATTTAGTCTCATAGTCAGAACTATGTTGGGCATTTCTTACTCAAATTGACACAACAGTTAACTATCACAGTGTGTATTAGCCAGTCTAGAATGTCCATCTATTTTCCTCTGAAACAGAAGGGAGAAGTAGCTCTGCCAAGACCCTTTCTTTGGAACACATTCTTTCCTTATTAACTGCAGTTCATGAGGGAATTGCGTGGAACATGGGGTGCAAATCCCCCAAGGTGTGCCCTGAAAATATGTATCTCAGGAGATGGATTGCTTCCCGGCTGAAAACTCTTGTGGTCACAACAGGATCCATGCCTCCCCTATGGGAAAATCACACATGGGATTGTTTGCCTGTAGTCTACGGGGGAAACTTGCGGACTTGGCAGTACTTGAAGAAGGCATCACAGCAGAGTGGTCCATGTGGATGTAGAGATTTAACAGGCAGGTGTGGAAGGCCCTTTCAGTACAATGTGCAGTGCACAAGAATGTCTGTGTGTGGATTTTAAATCAAGACTCAACATGACGTTCTGAATTGTGTGAAGAAGAGCTCAGGCAGTTCAATTACCAGAACAGAGAGCAGGCACTTGGTGTTTTATGGACCTTGCTAATGAACAAGTCCCATGGCCTCTGCTGGACCAGCTTCCCAGCACTCTGCCAGCCTGCTTTCCACACATCTGCAAATCCATCAAGCTGTAATGCATGGCTGATGCCGACAGAGGCTGCATCTAGGCCTTTCTCTCTGGGACACATAGAGAGCTCAAGTCATTAATAATTCATTCTAGAGTAATGAACATAGCTATACCAAGTTGTGAGATGTAATAATCAAGTGACAGATCAATTTATTACTCAACTGTGCCAAAAGATGATAGTGATGAAAAGGTGAAAGTTTTTCCCCCAAAAGTTTCCTAAGACTTAGATCAGTATATTTTTTAAGTTCCAAAATAAAATGGATCATTAATAGGGAAATGAATTAATAGAGAATGTTGAATAGACTCTAGGCTATTTATATGCAGAGTTGCCGATCCAGATTACTGTACCTTTTTTTTCCCAAATACCTTTGGGCATTGGGCCCTGCAAATCAGAGTAATTATTACTCATTAGTAAATCTTAGAAGTGGAACACAGCTTGAGACTTTAAAAAGGGAGAATGGGATAGTTCAAAAGGATTTCCCCCAAATCATCAGTAATAATTTGAAGTTTATGCGTAAGTAGTTGGGCTGAGACAAATAGTTCATGTCTACTAAGATGCTGCACTCATCTGTTAATGCCTTGCTGAAAATTCCCCCATGCCAAGTGCTGTGCTCAGCACTAGTTCAACCAAGTTAAATACCACAGTCCCTGTACTGGCTTTGACTGAGCCTGGCAGATCAACAGTTTGTCAAGCACAGAAGAGTCAGAATTTGCTGCAGAGGAAATGATAAGGACAAAGGCAGAGAGGTGTGAAAGTGGAAAGAGCATGGAGAGTGAATTACTCATTATGCATTTCCTGTGCATTATCACATTTGATCTGTACCTAAACATCATGAAATAGGTGTATCATTCACTCCAGTCTCTCCTTTTATAAAGCGAGGAATCCACAGCTTAGGATTTTAGCATAAAGAGTTAACTTCCCCAGGGACCAAGAGCCAGGAGGTAGCTGCCAAGGCTTAGAGATGAGTCCTGGAAAAGTGTTTTTTATGAGTTTCTCCTTTGGATGTAGCTCAGTGGTGCAGAGCCTGCCTAATTTAATTAGGCTGGATTTAATCTTTGCTATCTCAAAAATAAAGGCGAGCGCACCACAGGTGTATTGTTACAGTTATCACGTCAATTAAACAGCAGCAGCATTGCTAAACACTTTACCTAAGATGGGCCATTGTGTCTGCTGATACGACCAGGAGAGGCTGAGGCTATTGCTTTTAGCGTAGGAGTGACATGGGAAGAGCTGGATTTCAGACTGTCCCTTGTGGTGGCAGGCAGGGACCCCTGAAGCTAGAGGTTCTAAAATCAACAGCCTTGTTCTTAGCCTTTTGTTTCAGTCTGATGTCATGTGGAAAACCAGGGTGGCAAAAAATGACCGTCATCCAAACCGTATATTTTTGTACTGGTCCACAACTTAACTGTGATTTCAACAGAAATAGCTTGTTGATTCACTTGCACAAGGGACTTTTGTGAAAGGAGGGGTAAGTCTAATGACCTAGCTCATTTGGGAAGGAAGTAAAAGGACAGAGAATTCCCTGCCCACACATAGGAGCTGGTGTGGAAAGTAGTAATGTTATGAGCAGCTTGTAAATACGTGTACTTGATGATTGACCGAGGCACAGGACCAAACCCGCTCCTCCTTGCCAGGTACGAACTTGACCATCTGCATTACTCTTTCAGACTGGCAGTGCCGTATAATTCTGGGACAAATAGAAAGCTATAGTAAACCCAGAAGACTCAGCCAGAACTAAGAAAATGTTTACAAAATGTCTTTAGGTGGACCAGAAACAGACCAGGACACTGGTGGCAACTGTCCCTGCTACAGGTGTTGCTTAGCAGCCAAAAAGCAAATTCTCTTCCTGACTGGGCTGTGCCATCATTAAAATTCCACAGACCTAACCGCACCCTACCCCTTCAGAGGAGGAAGTTAAATTAGATTCTGAGCCTCAGAAATTATAGAAAAGCATACATATGCCGATAAAATTGGCTGATGCAGTGTTTCAGTAAAGGCTCCATTCAAAAACTGGCACTCAAGGTATAAAATCTCTTTTCCTACTGCAAAATAGAGGTATACAAGAGAAACAGTGCAGGCATTTATAGAATTGTGAGGAAGAAGCGCTCAGTATAAATAGCACTAAATAGTAGGGAGGTAGATCTGTGCAAACTGCCCACCTTTGCTCAATTTCCCTCTGGGTTCAAGTTAATAATGAATAGCTTCCTTCTTCTAACAGGTGATTTAGGGAAGCTCCTGATATTTTTTTAACAATAATAAATGGCATGAGCTTTTAACTAATTTCTTGTCAGTTATTCACTTGTATATTTTTATATACCAGGCCAGCAAAGGAACAATTTGGTTTTAAAGCTAGATCCCACTGTGGCCTGCGCTTGGAGTTTAGATACATGGTTTGGGTAATTGTTTAATCTAAAAATACGTATATGTATTTAGTAAATTACTCACAGCCACATACTACCGATCCTGTGTGTTTCTCAAATTTTGAGTATAAATGACAGAACAAACAGCCTCATACATGGGTATACAGTAGCACTTTTTTATTTCTGTTTATCCCACATTTCAACTTACTGTGAGCCACATGTTTAATCTAATGGGGCTATAATATTTTGAGTCTAAAGTGCTGAATTTCCTGACTTGGTTTTAAATACCAGATCTGCCTATTTTAAAAATTAGGTTTATGTTTTGCTGTGTTTGTGAATGAATGAAAGCCATCAAGAGTTTTTATATTTGCACTAGAGAAAATGCTAGTGATCAAGGTGGTTTAAGCAAGAGCTAAGTACATAAATTTTAACTAAGAGGGATTAGCAGTTACCGGGACTTGCAAAACAGCAGTTGCAGAGATTCATAATTTGGCAAGTAGCTGTTTTGGCCAGTTGATTGTTTTAGGCCAACTGGAAGTCATGAAAAGTATTATATCCTAGATCCGTCTGTTTTATTAAAATATTTGTTTGTTTATTTAGTCTTTTTGAGACAGTCTCGCTATGCAGTTCAGATTGCCCTTGAGTGCACTTTGTCACCCGGGCTGGTCTCGAACTTGCAATGATCCTCCTGCCTCAGCCTCCTGAGTGCTGGGATTACAGACATGTGCCACCACACCTGGTGAAGTATTATAACCTGAAATAGCAAAATAGCCTGGATGTTAAATAAAAATTTATAAACTTTAGTAGGAGAAAATACAGATAGAAAAGATTCTCTTAATTCATACTGTCTAAAGATGCCCCGTGCTCTGGCTCCCACAGAGGAGAAATCTATAGTTACGAGGACAGTAAGGTAGGAAGGGCCCAGGAAGACCCCCTGTCCCCGTATACTGCCTCATCTCTGCCTTTTTTCCCTTCCTTTTCCCCAGTGTTGCTAACAACCATAAGCAGAATTTGATGACCGTGGCAAACCTTGGCGTGGTGTTCGGACCCACCTTACTGAGGCCTCAGGAAGAAACAGTAGCGGCCATCATGGATATCAAATTTCAGAACATTGTCATCGAGATCCTGATAGAGAACCATGAAAAGGTAACATACGATTGTTCCCTGGCAAGGAACAGTTTACTTTGGAGGAAGCCACATCAGAGCTGGCCTTCGGATTGACACGGGTTTGCGTTACTAATGTGTCTTGCACTGTGACGATGATGAAATTGCTGATGACGGGGACATAGTGGTGATGATAATCATAAGACTGCCGGTAGAGGTGACAACAGTGGCAGATGTGGTGACAGCCATGGTGGTTATGGTTGTGAGCCTTTATTTTGTGCCAGGAATAGTGCTTAATGCTGTGCATAGGTTGTCATTTTATCCTCACAGTAATCCAGGGAAGGAGCTACTGTTATGAATCTCATTTTTAAAATATCCTTTGCCCATTTTTCACTTGGTTTTCTTCTTAGGAATTTATGAGGCTTTTAATGTTAGGAATATTAACCTTTTTTTCATTTGTGTTACAAGCAGTTTTCCCATACAGTTTGTCTTTAGACTTAATTGATGATGTGGGTTTTGTACATTTTGTGTGCATCTGTGTGTGTGCGTGGATGCAGTTTTTTCTTTCAGGACGTTGGGGTTTCTGACTTTCTCATGATTTTTCCTCCCCCACTGAGTTAACTCAGAGCTGCACGTAGAAGCCTGAGAATAGGGGACATGACGCTCCCCTCATGTGCTCCACCGCGGTGTTCCTAACAGCAGATCCCTATGAAGCTTCCTCCTCCGGGCTTACGCAGGGTTCCTTAGGTTATCATTTGGCAGCCACAACTCTGCAATCTCTTTTAAAAAATTCCCCTTTCCCTAAATAAAAATTCTGCCTAAACCATGGAGGGTCAATCTAGAATCTGACTACCATGGTCCCTTGGTACTCCTCGTTAATTTCTTCCCAGAGGCACAAATACCAGAAAGGAGGAGGACCAAGCAAACTGTTTTGACGGGAAAGCAGAGTGAGTCACAAGGCAACTGACACTTACAAGCTCTAACTTGCACTTTAAGTACCAAACAAAGGACGAATACTGGGACAAAATTTGTGCATCAGAACTCCTCTAGGACCAAATTTGGTGAGTTTCAAAGCAGTGGAGCACCGAGGTAGGCATGTTCTGGTACTGTAAACCACCAGCACTTTTTGTCTAAATTTTTGTGAGAGCTTCCTAATTTGCTTCCACCTCAGACAGTCTACTCTGCTAGCCACCGGAATGAGATTTGTAGTGTGCTGTATCATATCAGTGGCGTCCCACTGTATTCAGCATGAAGATCAGTCTTTATAGGAGCCTAAAACGTGCTCCCTAGCCTCTGTCCGCCACTGTTTATTAAGCTCATCTGATCTCCTGCAGCTTCCCGATAGCCGCGGTGACTGCTTGCTGCCCCTTGGACATGGCGGCACACTCCTGCCGCACACCTGCTGCATTTGCCATTCCCTTCGCCTGGAACATTCGCCCTCCATGAAACCATGTGACTCATCTCCCCACTTCCATGAAGTGTCTCCGTGAGCCCTACTGAGAACTCGCTGTCTAACATGACAGACAGTGTGAGCGCCCAGCGCCCCCTTTCCTCTTTCCTCTGCTTTTCTCTTTCTGTCACGCTTACCACTTTCTAGTATATTATATAACTGAGTTATTTTAGATCCGTTGCCTTTCTGCTCTCCGCAAGGATTTATGCTTCACGAAGGCAAGAACCTTCATTTGCTTTGTTCATTGTGTGTTCCCGCTTGCTGTCAGGCTCTCAGGAACAGGTGCTGGGTGAGTGTGACAGTTAACCTTCAGAATGGCTGCCAGGGACCTTGTATCTAGTATTTACCTGCTTGCATAGTCCCCTCCAACTCTGAAGAGAGTCGGCCAGTGTGAACAGTAGAACGCTGCAAAAACAGTGATGCATGATTTCTAAGATGAGTCATGAAAGGCCTTGTGCTTTTGTCTTGGTTTCTGTGTGTGTTTCTTTGTTTGTTTGTTCTGGGAAAGTAAACCCCCATATTGTGAGGGCAGTCACGATAGACCCGCAGGAAGGAATTGAGGCTTCCTGCCAGCAGCCAGACCAGTTTGCCAGCCCTGTAACCCAGTCGCCTTGCAAGTGATGCCTTAGCCCTGACTGCGCTTCCAGATAGCACAGCTCCAGCCAGTGTTCTGAGTATAGCCTCAGAAAAGAAACTTAAGTCACAACTATGCTGTTAGCCCCCTTCTAGACTCCCAACCCACTGAAACGGGGAGAGGTGAATTGTTTTAAACTAGTAGGTTTTAGGAGTAATTTGTTATGAGGTATTATATGACTATTAGAGAATCTGTGAATATAAATGTTTACAAGATAACAGCATCCCCTGCAAAGTTCTGGAAGCAACATAATAATCCTCCTCTTAGAGGGTTAGCAAGAAATACAGAAAATAATAATTTATTAGAGAAAAATGCCTTCTTTCTATCCTTAACTCTGGGTCCCAATCTACCCATCTCCTTCAAATATAGGAAATCAGGTAGAGGGGTTGTTTGTGCTCTACATAATAAAAATGAACTTGTGGGAAGGGGACAGATTATATGTACTAGTAATTAATAACCTGGTTTCTAAGGGCAAATCACTTGCGTTTAGATCCAGTACTTCTTGTCAGCCACGTGACCATGAGCATCTAGTGAGTGAGGGAGAAGCCACTAGGTGGGTCATAGCAACAAACAACCCCAGAGTAGTTGGGGCTCAGGACAATAGAAGTTTATATTTTGCCCACATAACAGGCCACACAAGTATTCTCAAGCAGTGTCCTCTGTTGTAGTTCGCAACCCAAATTCCCGCCATGTTTTAGCTCTGCCTCTGCTGATTCTCCATGTCAGTAACAGTGATAAGATTTTTATGGGCTATTCCTAGAAGATACTTGTCTTATTTTTCCCCTGCATTTGATTGCCCCAAGCCGGTCACACGGCCACATCTCCGTGGAGTGAAGGCTAGGAGAAGCACCCTAATTGTACGCTCACAAGAAAAGCAAGTAAGTTTAAAGATCAGCTCACTAGTCTGCCACATTCCTTCCATTGGTTTTTGGGAGAATTAGGGGAGGTGATTGCTATAAAGGACTTGGCCAAGATTCTGGATTATAGTAAACTTCAGTAATTATAGAGCACTTTTTTTTTAGCAGTCTCAACAAAATTCTTTGGAAATAGAGCTCAAAATAGTCTTCAGATATCAAGTGTACCCTATTGCCCAAATAGTACTTTTTATAATTTAATCATATCTTAACTAAAATCATTTAATATGTGAACACCAAACTCTGAGGAACGAGGACTTTGATTGTTTCATGCCCTTAAGGTTCATATTGAAGTTTATAGCAAGCAGCACCTAAGGTTTTTGGACTATAACTGTATTGGGCCCATAAAACTGTCAAGCCACCTGAGTGGATGCCAAAAGGGGCACACGTGAGCCTTGGCTCATAAAACTAGCTTGAGAGTTGCTCCTAGTAATTTTATTGAAATTTCTATAAGCAAATAGCTATCCTGTCTTGGATACAACATATAGAGGCAGGAGTATGAAATTCATGGTAGGGCCTATAAATATATGTGCAAGTGGCTGATGAAAATGTTTACCTAGTTTAGTGGATTATGAATTGTATTACTGTTTGATGTTGATTTTGTGTTGTGCAAATAAAAGGCATTATAGTGTTTCATTATATATTCTTCTTCATTGATCTGTACCAGAGAATGGGGTGAATCACAGCAGGATTTATGGTCCTGTGGAGGTCAGTGAATGAATGTGAGTGAAAACATTCCAGGAATAAAGTTTGTCTCAGCCCTGAGAAAGTTAGTGTATCACTGAGGCAAGGCTTTTTAATGTGGGATTTATGGTAGGCCACTGTTGAATATTCAAGACCTGTGTATGTGTGTTATTTTAGGAGGAAAACCTTTAATATACATCAGGTTTGTCTTTCAAGTAAAAACAGCGTACATTAGGCAGCTAGAGTCCTTTTTCAATGAGCTTCAGGCATAGCCTGGTACAAAATGAAGAAATGTTGCCTCAGTCTCTATTGGACACCTCTGGTGTTTGTCCCACAAGAATCCTAAGCATCCTTGGCCGGCTGCAGCCTCCAGCTTTCTGGAGACAACACTCTGGATAAACTCCCTTATAACAGAACTTAACGGTAACCCCCAAATCCAGAGCATGTTTGTGTCCTTAGAAAATATTATTAGAGACTTATTCTTCAAAATCTGCACCATTAAGGTCATAGTTAATATTTAGTAGCATTCCTTTAGGCTTAGCTCTAATTTTCTAGAAACACAAGTGTCTAGAGGTAAATACTTATCTGAGTAATTTTTAGTGTCAGAATTTGAACAAAATCCTGAAACCCCACTTGAAGAAATGCTTGCCAGCAGCACCTTTTCATGTGATAGCATCTGCCCCCTTGGCTTGAAACAAGTTCTAATATAGATTTTAAATATATGACCCCCACAGTGACTAGCATATTATCCTCCCATGCTGTTAAGAACATTTTATATAAAGTAGTAACTTTATGCCTTGGAATAGCAATCAAGCGAGAGCTAGGAATAAATAGAAAATAGTTCTGAAAGGAGGGTGTGGAAAGCCAGGCATCTAGCCATTGGAACCATCTCATCGAGAGACAGAAAATCACAAGATGCCTGTTCTAGTTTTCTATTATTGCATAGCAAATCATTTCTAAACATAGTGATTTGAAGCAGCAACATTTTTATTGCTCTCAGTTCTCTGGGTCAGAAACTTGGGGAAGGCTCACGTGTGTCCCTTATGGCATCCACTCAGGTGGCTTGACAGGGATTAAAATGTCCAAGATTACCTCACAGTATAGGTTGGGGACTCACACCATTGGTCCTGGCTGCTGGCTGGAACATCTTTATCCTCCACATGGCCTGCTCCCCTCTCTGTCTCTCACTCCACATGATCTCTCCTCATTCAGTAGTTTAGCCAAAACTTTGAAGATGTCAGAGGTCAAACACAGAAATACGAGGGACTGTTAAAGTTAGGCCTGGAACAGGGTGTCACTTCCACCAAATTCTTTTGATCAAATCAAGCACCAGTCTGGCCACATTCAAAGAGAGGGAATTGAACTCTGTGCTATGGTTTGAGTGTTGGATATGGATTCTTGTTCAGAAATTTAATTCCCATTATGAGGTATTAGGAGGATGAAAACTTAATCTGAGTGTGGTGTGTAGATGGGGGGGTCTTTGAGAAGCGATTAGGATTATCAAGGTGGGAGTCCCATGATTAAATTATGGGTGGGTTTGTAAGAAGAGGAAGAGGGCTGGGGATATAGCTCAGTGGAATAAGCATCTACCTGGGAAGCATGAGGTCCTGAGTTCGATCCCCAGTACTGCAAAAAAAAAAAGAGAGATTGTAAGAAGAGGAAGAGACCAGAAGAGGCACACATGCACACATGTGCGTGCACACACACAGACACATACTCCCTGGGTTTTGCCATGTGATGCCCAGTGTCACCTCAAGATTCTGCTGGTGAGAAGGCCATCTTCAGATACAGCTCGTTGGCCTCTGATCTCAAGAAGTGTGAGTCAAAATAAATCTCTTTTTTCTCACAAAGTTACCAGCCTTTTGTATTTCATTACAGTAACACAAAGTGAACTAATAAACCACACTCCTGGTTAAGAGAAGCATATATATATACACAGGTGTAGGAAAACTGTTGGCTGCCAATTTTGCAAGCAATCTACCATCCTAGGTGGATCTGCATTTATTTCATTTCCTTTGCATTCTTATTAGTAGCTTGTGCCCCGTGTGGGCAACTCCTCTGTATTTTCTATGGATAGTATTGTTTTGTTTCTACTCAGCTCTGCCATTTTTGACACAATGAGAGGTTTCAAACATTTGGTGGTAGTGGTGAGTTCAGTTTTTTGCTACCCTTTGTAAGCATCAGTATGGAGAATTAACTCATAAATATCTAAAACTGAAAAAACATTGTTGTCTCTAAAATTGACATTGTTTTAGGGAAAGAAAGGGTATACTTGCTAACTAGAGTATTCAGTTCCTTTAACCTAACAGACCTTTTTTTCAGTAGAAGGAAAGAGAACTATTTTAACTTGTTAAAGCATGGAATCTTTTCAGTCTCTCTCTGTCTCTTGTTTTCTAAAGATTAGCACAAGACATTCAGTCCAAGGGTAAAAATGAAGATTAACTCCTTTACATTGTCAGAAGGTGCACATCTGCACACTTTTGAGACAGAACCTGTGAGTCTAGAAACATCTCTGCTGAGCCTCTTGTTCTGCAGAGGACCTGCCTGTGTGTGTTTGATAGGAGCCTCAGTGATGTATTTCTCACCACCAGTTTGGTCTGAGAAAGCGTGTATACCACATACTTTCCCGTAACAGTGGTTTAGAAACTCTGGCCCACTTCCTCCCGCACATTCCAAAGAAGTGCAGTGTTTGGTACAATTTCAGAGAACAAAGTTCTAGAATAAGAATAGGCAGAAAGGAAAAAAAACAAAGAATATATGTTGTTATATTTGGGGGCTCATGGTAATTTTTTCCATGTTGTTAATACATACTGATTTATTCAGTTGAAGTAAATGGATCTTGTTATTTAGCATAGTCCAGAAATAATAATAATGATGTATAATAACTAAAATTTACTTTCAGCTAATTATGTACAAGGCATTGTGCTAAGCAGTTTTCTATCTAACATCTTGTTTAACTTTCACAGCAATCCCGTGAGGTCAGTATTTTTAGGTCTGTCTTACCAATTATGACCCTAAAGTACAGAGCATGTATGAAGTATCTTGTTAGGAAGAGCATTAGGGTTGAACTCAGGACACTTTTAGAGCCCATACTATAAAAACCCACTGTAGTTAATGTCTATTTGATACAATAAATATTTAGTGAATGTTGCCTCTTGGCCCAAGAGAAATAATAGGTTCTCTTTTTAAAGTACTATTATTTTGCCAGGATATAACTATCCATAACACAGTATGCCAGGTGGCAGCCAGTAAGATGAATAAAGTACAGTGATACCAACGAAGAGAAGTAATTGAATTCAGTATGTGTTGGGCTCTGACTAATACATAGATGTTTTCCAGGCAGAGGAAGAGGTGAGATCAGAGAAACAGTTTTCCAAGGGAACATTAATCAAGTTTTATGTTTTTAAGTAGCACAGTTGTGAGAGTACTATGGATTATATGTTAACAGGTAGGGGAAGATGGTGCCAGATGGCTGGATCGCATCCATTTGTTAAGGATCTTGAAAACTATGTAAAAAGAACTGAATTTTTATACTGGTAAAATGATTTTACCAGTACTTTAAAACCTTTCCTGAAGGCTGAACCAAATTGTATTTTGGTTGTTGATGGAGAAATCACCTGTTAAATAAATGACAACACCATGATTATGCAGCTCAGAAAGTGTACCCTTCGAACCTGTGGTGTTCGCTGTGAAGGTGGAGTGAGTTCCTTGTGTCCTGTATTTGCTTCTTCTGCCCAGACTTCCTAAGGAAAAGCTAGCTCATAGCGTCATTTCCCATCAGTGACTCCATACCCGGGACTCTGCTTGGGATATAAAGCTAAATAAATGTAGACTTGAGAGTATGGATCTTTTTACCTATAGCTAAGTTTGAATTGAGAACTCAGAGGGCAAAGATTGTCGCTCTTGCTATGCTATCTAAGATAATATATTAACACATACTTAAAATTACCATGTCTATATGGGGAAAATCTCTTTCCCAAACTCGTTGTTTATTGAGTTCTAAAACATAAAGTAGGCAAGTACTTGAGGTTATAATAGAATCAATACTTCTATAATTCTAGTTAATATTTTAAAATAAAGCAAAATAGTGAATGTTGATATTGTCACAAATGCCCCAAAGTACAGAAATTCTGAAATTTCTTACAAGATTTTCCTTTGATTAAATTTTTTACTTTATCTGTCACTGACTTTGAAAATTTTGGATGGCTAGGGAAAACAACCATATCAAGAAAATAGGTTACCTTCTTTTCATAGTTTTGATTAATGTGAAATTTCAGGCTTTGTGTGTGTGTGTGTGTGTGTGTGTGTGTGTGTGTGTGTGTGTATCACACTTAACTGTGGAGCTCCAGCACATATAATAAGATTTGAGCTGTTGCTTTACAATTACCCACAACAGTTCCTTTGGCCGTGGCACTGAAAAGGGTTTCCATACATGCAGGACGTGCCCACACACCACCCACTTCTGTCAGTATTGCCCCTCACTGCCCCTCAGTACTTGAGTGAACAAGTTATGATATTCCTTTCCCAGGCTCCCACTGAGCTTTGGAAGAGATGACCAATTGTAAATACAAAATCCTAAGCAACCTTGAGTTCCTAATAAAATGGTGGTGACTTTCTATGCAGTTAGCTTTACTTGGGTCCAACACACGGCCTTGATCTGCTCTTACCAGACTATTGATGGCACCGAAATCCATTTCAGTTATGTTGGGCTTTGTATGCAAAGTGCATGTCAAATAATAGAATGCAGTTGATTTGGCAACTGACATATTTTGGCAGTTCTGTTTCATTTCTATAATATTTCACAATTGATATGCAAAATCAGTAATAATAATGATAATAATGTATATCCAGATGCATTGAAATAGTTCTTGGTATTTTTTTTAGTCCTATCCTTGTTGGGTTCAGAAACAAACTAGATTTCCTTGTGTGGTAAGCTCGAATGCTTCTGTCATAGGACTTCCTTCTTTTTTTAGTGAGAGGAAAAAAAATCCTCCTCATTAATATAGTAAATTTGTGGATCTGAGCACAAATATTCCCTGATAAGCCCCAGATAAATGAATAATCATTGAAATTGGGAAGTTTGTTTAATGTTGGTCAAATACAGGTGGAGTTGGTTGTATTTTAATGTAGTCCTCTCTATCAGCAAAACAAATAAACCAGAAATAGAATCTTTCTGGAGATAAAAATCACAGTCTTCTATATATACCCTCAGTTATGAATTGTAATTGATGCCTTTTCAGAGATTTTTCATAAAGTTCTCCAAACTATTTTCCAAATTGTTGAGTCCCCTGCCAAAATGCTGGTATCAACAGGACATAGGACTTCCAACTGCCCTTAAAAAACCTCTCTGCTGCTCCAGCCTCTGAATTTGGCTTCCTCATGGGTTTACAGTGCAGGATCCCCATGAAGGGATGGCTTGCCTGGCCCTCCATTGCAGAGATGCAGGGTTTATAACTTCTGCCCGTGCAGCGCCTCCGTGAGCAGTATGTACATTATATGACCAAGCTAGTTGCTGTGGCCATCCGTTCCTCAGGCAGGTGCTCCTCCAATTACACAAGCCAGCCCCATATTACGTACAACCCTGATCTATTTACATCTCTAAAAAAAGCTCCGTGTCTTTTGTACATAAACTTGCCTGTTTTGCATTGTATTCCTCAGGACTCTCTGGGTGATTTATTGTCTCCAAGCTACTTTGCAGTTACAGACCAGAAGCTCTTCATCATGACCTAATTTTCCTCCCATAAAAATCACAGCACATAATAAAGAGTATACCACACACATTACAGGGAGACTTCTAATCCTTTTAAATTGCAGGGGCACGTGGCAGATGGGATTGGACAGGGTATAAAAATGTGTATGTGACATAGCTAAGAACAAATTCTGCAAGTGTCCATAGTCTGCAACATCAAAATGGGCCAGAAAAGTTCCCCCAAATACTTGAATTTTACAGACAATGCAAGGGAAAAAAACCACCAAATTCTAACATTGCTGTAGGCAGTTAAGATCAGTGTTTTGTAAAGAGCAGTAATTAAATTTATGCTTATAAATGAAATCCTTGTGTTCCAACTGTAAATAATTTACTTTGAATCTCTAGTTATTTCTCATCCAATGCTGTGTGTGTCTCCTTTTTATTGCATGTGATAGATCTTTTAAATAGCAAAGGCCAATCTGTTATGTGCTTCAGTCCTCACCAAGCCCTGGGGCTTTTTACCAATGTGACAGCTGAAGGTCAGAAAGTTATATAATTTGCTTAAGATCATAGCATGTCTAAAAGCATATCTGCCACACTTTAAAACTTACAAACTTTACATTTTGTCCTCTGTCTTTCAAATTAGTAATAGGTATAAAGACAACAGATGTCCAAGACTCAGTCAAGCTGCCAGGTCCCTATCCAGCTACAGTTATCTGTGTGACCTTGGACCAATCAAATAATCCAGTTGAACCTCAGTTTCTTCTTCTATAGGAAAGCAACAACAGTAGTATCTCCTTCATAGTTTTTTTTTTCAATAAAATAATCTAGGTAGATAATCCACATAAATAGCCAAGCATGGTAAGCACGGGACAAATTGTGGTTATTTTTATTGCCATTTATATTTCACCTCCTCCTGTCTACTCTTTGCAGATGATATGTTAAGCATTTTTAAGTGCGTTATCTTTTCAATAGCTCTACAAGACAGGTAGGTTGACAGATCCCCATTTATACAAGGGAAGTAGACTCAGGGGTTGAAGATCTCCCCTGCCACCACATGGCTCTGACTGTGTGAACAGGAACTCAAGTCTGTCTGGCTCCAAAACCTGTTTACTTAACATTGATATGGATACCTTAAATTCCCTTCTTAGTATTTTACATGGCAATAGGACGGTGGCGTGGATGCCGTGATGGTGAGGTCAGTGCAGCTCTTGGTGTTGTCTGCTGCGTGAGCCCCAGACCCAGGACAAGACCTGAGGGATTCATTCCACCCCTGAGGACTTACTGTCTTTCATCCCCTCAGGGAAAATGGTAGCTTGATATTTATAGATCTTATAATTCCACTTATAGGAAGATGGAATGAGGGGTGCTTGGAAGAGTTACCACAGTTATATTTTTATAATTATATTCTCCACTATCCTCCTGCGGGCTTATTGTTTCTCTCTTAACTTTTATCTAAAGTGGAACAGAATGAATCTGCCCTTTTTGTATTAATTTGGAAAGTGTGAATGAAAAGTTTGTTCCAGCCACATAGTACAGCTCCATAAATCCATTGTTTGTGGTTTGCATGAGCTCATCCTCCCATCGTTCAACAGAGTCATTTGTACAGTGATTCTTCCTGACAGCCTGAAGAAAACTTCATTTGTTATCTTGAAATCATCTTTTCTAAATGAAATAAGATTGGAATAGCCAACAAAGCCGAGAATAATTCAGATTCTCGACAGAATTCCAACTTAAACTTTTAGCGCAAAGGCAAACCCTTGGCCTTGCTAGAAGGTGTCCAGAAAATGAAACTGCAAGTGTTGAAGTTTCACAGTTAAATGAACAACAGCAGTTGGAGGAATGATATTTTTCAGACTCCTTAATGAATATTTGTGCCTCCTACTCTGGCTTGGCCCAGTTCACAGAAGTACCCTCCTAGCACCTTGGGAAAACCGGGCCTGGTACTTTACATCCCGCAGTGTGCTCCCTTACACATTACTGTTTTTGATCCTGAGAGCAGCCTGCTAGAATTGTTGGGAAGCCCATACGTGACTCACAGTGAGCTGGCTTTGGGGACTGTAGCTATCACCCAGAGTGAAAATCCCCTCCTAAAGCTGATTCTATCATGCTCAAATAACTTTTCCTTTAGAGAAAATAGGCAGTGAGAAGAGGGAACTCCTCCCTGAAGTGTTCTCATGTTTCTTCCTGCTGTGTCCCATATAAATATTGTTCTAGAAGCAATTTTTCATGTATGTGTCTAAATCCACAGTCCTTCCTCACACACGTCTTCGTTTCTCCAACATTTAATATAGTTCTTAGGAAAGAATCAACACTCCTGTCTTTATTGACCACTGAAATTAAAATGTATGTACCCTATCTTTGCTTTCCATTGTGGGAGAGTATCTCATTCTTAGTAACAAAATGTTAAAGGCAGAGATAAAAGAGAATGAGGGGAAAACCAGGCCTGTCTTTAACTCTGAATTCATTTTCAAATGCTCTTAACTAGGGTTTGCTGAGGCTGCTTTATCTGAGGCCCGAAGCAGCAGGATTCCGAGACACCATAATTTTTTTTTTAATCATATTTGTGGATTTGGGGACACTGGCTTCTCTGTGACAATTGACTGATGAGGACAAGCCCAAGGAATGACCTTTGAAGCCCCATGTTCCATTTCTGGTCCCTTTATTGCTTAGCCATGTGTCAGGTCAAGAAATCTTTCATTGGCAAGCAATCATCCTACTCATGGTGCAGGTTTGACCTATAGCTTCAGGAAGTGTCAGGGGAGGCACCTAGCATGGTGGCTGGCAGGTGAGAGCCTGCATATCTAGGAGCCATTTGAAAATGTTGAAGATAATGGTGCGTGGTTAGGATGCCACCTGCAAATGTCCATGGCTCACAATAGTTTGGAGAACAAAGCTGAGGAGGTATGGAAAGGCTTCTTAGAGGTTGCGGCTCTTGAGCTCAACAGCAGCCCCAGCTTATCCCTTTTCTTTTTTTGTAGACACTCTAAATAGATGGAAGACCTGAAGCTCTGTTGAAATTACTAGAGTTCCAGCTGTTCTGGAAGCTAGGATGTCTGTTACTTGAAGTCTCCTTTTCTTCCTACCCCTCATCCCAGTTGATCTCAGCTATGTGTAGTGATTCTGTTTATCTTACCACAAATTTTCAGTCTTAGGAAGATACAATAATGCTGCCTCCAGACAGCTGTGTTTGGGAACAAAACTGACTTAACCAGCTGGCTGGCATCGTCGGAGTCCAAGGACTTGCCAAGCCAGGGAGAGCAGCTGTTTGGGCTGACATTCTTATAATTCTTATGAGTTTGCTTTCTATATAGCAGCCTTTGAATTTGGTTATAAATGCACACACAAAGGATATGGAACCATGAGAAAGCATCTTTGGGTGTCGTGGTCCACCGTAGGTGCAGGGTAGGGGTCAGCCACTATCTTCCTCTTCTGACTCCTAACTAGAGCTCCAGAAGGAGGCAAACTTCCCAGAGTAAAAGATGATTACTAGTGGATCAGTAAATCTGGATATCTCAGTACAGCGCAGGCATTTTGTAACTATTAAGAATCACACTTTTATAAAGCTTCAGAAGGGCCTTGTGGTGCTGTATGACTGGAAAATGGAGCAAGAAGCCTAGTCTGTAGGGTAGCCTTGACCCCAACTTCCTCTCTGGTGGAGGTTTAGCAGCTCCTGTGGAGCCTCCTTCCTCGCCGCCTGAGTGCATCAGAATGCCAAGGTGGCCTGGGCCTGCACGGAGAATAATCACTGAGGCCCAGGATGTCAGGCTTCTGTGCGCCAAGTGATAGGAACTAGGGTGTCCGACTCCTAGGCCTACTCTAGGCATGAAAAACCCCATGTGATGTGCAGCAGCTGTGTTCACTGGCAGTTGGAAATAAACACTTGTGATCACCGGTGTACACCAAGTTCTGAAACAGGCCAATGTGTACTACCAACATGTCTGTGTCTACTGATCGTACTGTAAGCACCTCATTGATTCCTGGTTAGACCAGAGCCATTGCTCTTGAAGTTATTAAAGTCTGTTGATGTGCAGAAAGACACTTGTACTATGAAAGAGGTCATATTATATCTGGCCAGTAGATTATGACTAAACGATTAGATGATGAGAAACAACATATTGTATATTGTTCAAAAGACCTTGGAGATTTGTTTGGAACCTTTTCTGTGAAAGAGCACAGGAAAATGCATACAGTGACCTACAGACACTTGATGGTAATTAGTCAGCAGGAGCCTCAGACTCTGGCACATCTAAGAGAACAGGTGTCACCCTGAAGGTGGGCATGAACAAAAAGACTGGGCAAGAGCTACTAGGAGAGACACATTCCTCTTCAGATGTAGTTTCCAGGCAGTGGAGAAGAAGAGGGATTAGAGAGGTGGAAGAAAATTCAATGAACTGTCTGGTGAAAGACAAAAAAATG
This sequence comes from Dinomys branickii, assembly GCA_004027595.1. Classification (NCBI taxonomy): domain Eukaryota; kingdom Metazoa; phylum Chordata; class Mammalia; order Rodentia; family Dinomyidae; genus Dinomys; species Dinomys branickii. Next base: position 89,333 of record PVLD010003086.1, read on the forward strand.
CCACAAATCAGACAGTATTTTTCTTTCTTTTGGTGAAAGCCTGATTCTGTGTAAAAGGGCGATGTGTTGTGAAAGAGGTCATAGCAGTGAACAGACTGCATCTAATCCAGATCTGGATGATAGTGTGAGTGAGCGTTCAGGCAAGTGGTTGGATCAGAAATGTTTCAAAACAGTTCAGTGTAGAATTCAAAGTTGAAGCTCTTGATTCAGAAGAATCTAAATAGTCTTACTGAAGAAGGACAAGAACTCTCAGATAAAGATGATGAGCTGTATGGAATTACTGTGTGTCAGGCAGGGAAAGTGAGACAGATTCACTTGAAGAAGATCCTAAAATCTCCTCAGCTGACTATTGGAAATGTACTTCATGCAATGAAATGAATCCTCCCCTTCAGTCCCATTGCAGCAGATGTTGGGCCCTTCATGAAAATTGGCTTCCTGAAGATGAAGGGAGAGATAAAGAGGAACCCCTGGCAGAGCCAAATTAGAAAGTTCCACACAGGCCTACGAGGGCTCGGACGTACCTGATGGTAAGAAATCTGCAGCAGGTGATTCCAGAGAGGAGTATGTTGATGAAAATAATAAAGTCACAGAAGCCTCCTGGACACAAGAAGGCGAGGACTACACTCAGCCATCAGCTTCTAGTAGCATTATTAACAGCAGCCAAGAAGATGGTAAAGAGTTGGAGAAAGAAGAAACACAAGACAAAAAAAGTTTTCTCTATAATGCCACAAAACCTTATGTGATTTGCCAAGGTCGACCTAAAGATGGTTGCATTGTTCATGGCAAATGAAAACATCTTATGTCATGTTTCACATGCACAAAACAAAAGAAAAGAAAGAAGCCCTGCCCAGTATGCAGACAACCAATTCACATGATTGTGCTAATTTGTTTCAACTAGCTAACATGCCTATAAATGCATGTATTTTTAATTTTCTAATTATATAAGCCTAAAAATTTAGACAAGACAGGTTTTATGGACGTATATCAAAGCAAGAAATATAAGGACATTAACTGTAACTTACTTAGTACCTTTGGTATAAAGAGGAAAAGTGCATGGAAAGATTTAATATTTAAAGTGTAGATAGTCTGAAATACTGATCCTTAGTTTCCCTCCTCTTTGGGAAGTTCTGATTTATATAATGTAAATTGCTATAATGTAGGTAAAAATGTACCACTTGTTAAAATTAATAAGAATCTTCAGTGAAATAGTGAAAGTAACGAAAATTGGGAATAGTAATTGAGATTATAAATGATGACATACGTAATAAGTGTGATTCAACATTCAGCTCTGCAAATTGGGCCTCATTTTACATGCTTATGGATTAGTAGTGTGGTCTTGGTTGCCTAAATTTTTAGGTTTGGCATTTATTGATTTACAAATAAATGATTTATCAAACATTTAAAAAATTTAATAAAGAGGAAAATACTGCAGTATAGTATTTTCAAAGTGTGTAGGTTACACAGTGTTATAAAGAATATAATTCCCAGTATGGAAAAGTGTGTTTATCCATAAATGAATATTCATGCAAAGCACAACTCAGTCCCTGGGGTTTATAGCAAATACTTAGTAAATCATAGCTACTGCAATGCAAATTCTAACCACAGGAACATATTTGTGTCATTAATTCCCTGTTTCTCTCAGAGTGCTTAGTATAAAGTGGATGTTCAGAAGAGTTTTGCTAGTCGGATGAATGAATCTTATACACTTAAAAATGAATGTAGAAGATACCCTGTGTTATCATCTGCGGTTAGATCTGTAACTGCGGCCGCTTCTCTCTGTGCCCTTTGTTCCTTGTGAAGTGCTGAGGACATCGGCCGGCCGCTGTGCAGGACTGTTGGGAGCTGAGTGAGCCACATGCAGCGCACAGAGTGCAGTGACTGATCCCTCAGGAACTGGCAGTCAGGGGTAGCTCTTGTAGTCAGTCATGACCAGCGTCGTCTGAGCGCCTGGTACTGTAACTAGTAAATTCTGTAGGAAGAAATGTAGGAATTGTCATGATTTGCATCTGTCATTTTCCTCTCATTTTTTAACGTGAACTTAAATGATAATAGTAATAGCCCCAAAGAAAAAAGGTCATAAAGAAATAAAATGCTGTTAGTGATAATTTCTAAATGGTAGAATTGGAAGCTTTTCTGTCTTCTTGAGACTTGTGTGTTTTCTAAACTGGAATAGATAAATAGAGATAAATAGATAGGCATTTTTTTTAACCCAGTGTAAAAAAAAAAAAGCAACGACCCTCCAATACACACATTGCCTCCGCCACCACCCTTTAAATAAGGAAACGGAAACTGAGCCTCAGCGATAGCTCAGAGAGGCTGCGCTGGAATGGGTGCGCCCTGAGGCTGGGGACTCATAAGGGACACAGTACCCTACTCTGGGGCGTTCTCAGAATGTTAAATATGTACTTCACAGTCTAAGAAAGTTAGCAAGCAGTTAGTGACAGGGAAGTAGGACCAGAGATGCACACCGGGCGGTGGAGGCGGGAGGCTTGCAAGTTTGAGCCCCATCTGGGCGGCACAGCAATTTTATGAGACCTTGTATCAAAGTTTAAAAAGGCCTGGGGAGGGAGAGAAGAAGGGAGAGAGGAAGGGAGTGAGAGAGAAGGCTTGGTTAGTGTGATTGGTTGGTTCTGGAAAACAATGGTCAGAAAACTTAAAGAACTGTTAACTGACAGTGGTTTGTCTTTATGTTCACTACTTTCCATTTCCCCTGGAGAAGAGCACAAAGCAGAGATCCACGAAAACTATGGCAGGAGCGAGAATGGAAGCGAACGGTTTCCAAGCTCTGGGGCCTGATGAGAGTTCCTAGAACCGTTTACAGGGAAGCCCTGAGCAAATGCCCTGGTCTTTTCTAGTCTTTTCCTGCTGGTTCTAAGTCACCACTAAACTTTTGGTTATGGGGCTGGGGATATAGCTCAGTGGAATAAGCGCCTGCCTAGCAAGCGCAAGGTCCTGAGTTCGATCCCCAGTACCGCCAAAAAAAAAAAACTTTTGGTTATACCGCTTCAGGCTTAATTCACTACGTGTATGACCATGTCGTGAAACTTTATTTGTAGATATTTAACACCGTGCCTGATGTACCGCTCACCAACGCCCAGCTGCACCTGCTGCGGAAGAAGAGCAGTGACTCCAAGCCCCCGTCCTGCAGCGAGAGGCCCCTGACGCTCTTCCACGCCGTGCAGTCCACAGAGAAACGTGAGTCCTTGCTGAGGGTCCATCCCATGCTATCTCCTGCTGCTTGTGGGGGCCTTCTGTGGTCCCTGTGCACTGCGGGCCTGTTGTGTTCCTGTGGACCGTCTTGTGCCCTTGCAGGTTCCATGGCTTAGTAACCCTGATAGGGCAGGAAGCAGCATTGCTGTGAGGCTGTGGAGGATTCTCTTCCCAGATCTGTGGGCAATCACCCGAGCATCCTTTCCCCAGTTACACAGTGAGAACTCCGCTCCTGCATTGCCTTTGTGGCCCCTCTTTGGTTGGCAGCTCCCGTAGCAGTTTCCTCTCCTTTTCTCAGTGTGTAGTTGAGTGCTCACTGGGGGGAATCACATGACCTACTAGAATGTGTCTTTGTGGGTCGGGGACCTTGTTCTGTTTGCCCTGTTTCTCTTCCTCTCTGTGTCTGGTGTGGAGCTAGCACTTAAAATTATTTGCAATTAATTAGTGAGTTAATTAGAGAATAATTCCTCCTTGTTCCAAATATCAGAGTATTATCACCACAAATATCTCAAATAAGTTTTACTTGTAAGACATTCTTTGCAGTGATCAGTTACTGGGCCTAAAAGACACAGTCTTGTTTCAGCTTTTATAATAAGAGACTTGCGCAGTATGGGAGTAGAAACCTCAAGCTCTGCTAAAAAGCCTCAGTTTGCCTATCTATAAAATAGGCACAGTAGTGCCCACCTCATGGCGAGTTGTGAGGATAAAATGAAATGGTGGATTGCAGCATTTGATACAAGGCCTAGAACATGGCAAGGGCCAAAAACCACAACCCACTCCTGCCATTATCAGTTATTCTTTAATCACACACAGGTATCAGGCTGTTTTGTATATGCAGCTGAGGTCTACATGATGTCTGCTGGGGTTGGGAATACAAAAGTAAGGTCTTACATCTCAGGAGCTCAAGGCGGGGTGAGGGAAGTAGACTGGTGAATGTCCAGGGATTAAGTCAGTGCAATAACTGCTCCCATAAAGAAAAGTTCCTTAGGAGAGGCACAAGTGCCCTGGTGAACCATAGGCACTGTTGCTCCAGGATGCCCAGGTGGGTATTCCACTTCTGCCGCTCAACAGCTGTGTGTAGCTCGGGAGGTCGTGTAGCATCTCGGGACCTCTGACTCCTCTGGACAATAAAGGTAATGGTTTTCCAGGATTTCTGAGTCCTTTGTGGTGATCAGACGGTGGGCCCTAAAATATAGTCTTATTTCAGCTTTCATAATAAGAGACTTGAGGACTGGAGTATAGCAGTTGAGGCCTCAGATTCTGCTAGAAGTCAGATGGCTGGTGAGATGATTGAAATGCTTCAGATGGTGCCCGGTGCAGACTGAGTGCTTGCTAAATGCTGGGTGGTGGTGTCAGCACGTCATCATCCTCATCACTACCACTACTGCCACTGCTACTGCCGGTCTCCGTGTGCAAAGGCGCAGCGAGAATGGTGACCTGCTTTGCCTTGAAGAAAGGCTCCAAGTCTGGGTTGGCATCTTTCTCTGTGTCTGTCACAGAAATGTTTGTGATACCCTTGTATTTCAAACACAGTGGTCCTTCTTATCATAACTCTTAAAAGTAAACCGACCTGTTCCCAAACTGCATTGAAAGATACAGTTATCCATAATAAGACCACATCTTAGTATTTAGCACCATTTGAGTTGCTGTAGAAATTTCATTTTTATAAGTAAATCTGTTACCATTCTTGTTGCTGATTCTGCTCATATTTATGATCATTTCCTTCAGATAAATTCCTGGGAGGACTCCTAGGTCAGTGGACGTGTGTACTCTCAGGGCTTTGACTCCATCTCGGCAGCTGCTTCCTTCTCACAGTCTGCGTTCCTCTGAGACATCTGGCTGGGCTCATTTTCTCCGTGATCTGCACATGGCCTGGGCCTCTCTGTGTATACCAGGGAGTATTTGGAACAGGACTGACCTCACCCCCATGTGCTGAGCAAATGAAAGATCAGGCTACGTGGTAATACACTTCTTAGGTTTCCAGGAAAGCCACGGTCACCTAAGGTTTCCTACTAAGCCCTGTATAGTGCAGACTGGGACAGGCCAGACAGTCTCAGTCAGTTTCCCTAAGCTTAAGGCAGAGCTAGGTGTGTGGCCAGAGTGGCACAGAAGCAGCCTCTCAGTAGGTCTTCAGGCACACTCTGGAGCGTGCAGAGAGGTTGGAGATGAGGAGAAAAATCAATTAGATCTGTGTTCCAGATTAATTTTATCACATGAGGCAGAGTGAAAGTTAAGGACATGTGAAAGCAGACCTGCCTAAGCTGCAGAACAGGCTGCTGTGTCTCTGTGTGCCACAGACAGTGGATAGGACTCTGCTCTCAGTGTTAGGAAACACCCCTCTGAAACAGGCCACAATCTCCCCATGTGCTCCGATGTTGGTAGGGGCCTCACTGCTCTGCTTCAGAGAAGAAACATTGTAATTATAGCTGAAAATCATATATAAACATAAAATATCTGAGTGTATTTTACTGTGTGTTTTGAACACACCTTTTTTTCTAGGAAGCTGGGCTGATACTGAGCTGTTAAGGAAAGCATGGGCCAGGGTGGTAGAGTCAGTGCTGCAAGGACTAGGCCAGGAACTGGAAGGTTCTATGGGACCTGCGCCTCCCAGGTTGTTCTCCAGCCCCCATCACTGTTAGACCAGCAGGTGCCAGGGTCCTGTGACGTTTTGACACACTTCTCCCTTCCATTTGGTCCACAGACAAGAAAAACTTGATCAAAGCATTCTTTGGAATTAAAGTACATGTAAAAATTATAGAGGTAGTTTGTGGGGAAAATGTACATTTGCATAGAATAATGTCCCTCAGTGTGAGGCCTCTTTAGACAGTGCTTGTCTTCAGCTCAGTGCTTTGCAAGCTTTAACTACTTAAACGTAAATCTCTGCTCATTCTTGGGGCCACAACTACAAAACTCAACCCTGTGATTTGTTTAATGTACTGCAGTTGATTTTAAAGCAAACCACTTCTCTGCATGGTCTCATCCTGATATGTAAGATCTCTAGAAACATGAATTTAATGGTCTCACTGCATCATTCTCTACCATACATCAAAATAATTATGTAACCATTAAAATAAAAAATGTTCATCCACATCCCGCTTAGACTTCTCTTACCTATCACCTGTTATTCAGGGTGCACCATTAGTGTGAAGTCCTCAGACCTGGCTCTTAATTTTGAATGACTCCAGTCTTTCTTCTTAGTTTAAATATACAAATTCATTTCTTTTGTGGACTTGACTAGAATTGGGTTCAGAGTATGTCAGGGGCTGTAAATGTTGCAGTGAACGCTTACCACTGACCTGTCAGCCTCGTGCTGTGCACTTTCAGCTCATTGTGACACCTGTCCAAGTCTGATGTGACTCTGCCTTTTTTCAGGCTCTTTCCCCACAGCAAAAACCTTGTTAGAGGCCTGTGCTGTGTAGGCACATGTGGCATATAAACATGAATGTATACCTCTCCTCTACCTTCAGAACTGTGTTGCTGTTTCACAAGCTCATTTCTTTTTCTGTCTGGCTGCCCATCTCCTTTGAGTCCAGTTATGCTCCTTTATCTCCTCAGCGCAGTACTTGCAGTTTAATATTTTCCCTCTATTCCACTGGCCAGTCCCCTTTATAGTCCCCAGTTGAAAATCTTGTTTGGTACCAGGAATTGAACTCAGGACCCTGCACTTGCCAGGCAGGTGCTGTGCCACTGAGCTATATCCCCGGCCTCCCAGTTGAGATGCTTAATGGGGCTGAAGCTTCTTAGCCCCCGTGGAGGTTCTTGCTGCTTATCATCAGCATGCATTTATCCCATCTCTCTCCAGTGACTCTGTCCTGTGGAGAAGTTCAGCCCATTATGTCCCATCTGAGGTGAATCTGCCAGTACTCATGGCTTTGGATTATCGTTTGCCTTCCTTTTCTCCAAAAGGACACTCCTGAGCGTCACTTTGAGAAACCTGTAGGCTTGGTCCTATCTTAGACTCGTTAAAGTAGCCTGGCATGATAAATGTGTGTCTCGTTCTCCAGAAGTTTCTCCTGCTGTGTAGGCAGACCAGTTGTATAACCCGGGCACCTGCCCACAACTTTCTGCTTTAATCTATGGGAATGAATGGAATCTTCTCTGAGGACTTTTTCCTTTTCCCTAAAGGTAGAGCTGTGTTTTTGATGACAGTGATGTCTTCCTGGAATGACAAACCATGTGATTTCTCCTGCTGTGCGCTGGATGGAGGTTTAGGTCAGTTACAAGGCAGTGTATGACTTCTCCTCCCATAGGGAGTGTGCGGTGGATGTGCGGTTGGAAGGAAATGGGAGTGGCCTGAGAGATGAAGGCTCCGGGGAAAAGAGCTACGAAAAGGATGGGAGGACGCAGGATTTAAAAAGCATCATACCAAAACATGCAAACCATCAGGAAACCACCTAAAATAGTGAAGAGTGGGCTAGATAGATATCACAGTTGTCTGTAGCTCATCAAGGAGAGTTTTCTAAAAGGGGGAATTTTGAGAAAGATGCCAAAAGAAATGAGTGTCCTAATCTGGCCCAGAGGACAGACCGAAGGCCTGTGGTGGATAGTGGAGCAGGAGAGAGTTCTTCCTGAAGAACCCAGGGTGTCTCTGTCTCTAGAACTGATGAGAGGCCCTTGGAACAGTAATTTCCCCAAATACAACTTGGGAAACATTTTCCCATAGAAATTGGCTTTCTGTTTATCTGTGTTTAATATATGTGACTAAATAACTTATCAAGCAGTTACTTGTGCTGGGCACTGTGTAAAGCAATATCATTTAAACTTTAAAATTACATGATACAGGTAGCATCCCTATTTTCCAGTTGGGAGGAAGTGAAGTGTATATTACGCCGTGCACTCAGGGCCATCTAGCCTCACGCTAGTAGCTTTGTACCCACTGAGTGTGCTTCAAAGCTGTGCTGTTAACCAGTAACTCAGATTTCCAGTTTCAGCTGTGGAGCAGTTCTAGTGGAGAAGTGGTTCTGTTAGGGTTTGCTGCCATGACCAAGTCTCCAAACTCAACCCTGTTTCTGAGGGAAACTGCTTCCTCATGATGCTGGAGGTTAAACTTTCATTAAGTTTGGAGCCTGCTTATTGGAAGTGGAGGGCTGGTGCAAAAGGACAAATGCATGTAGCTGATAAAGAACCCTGGGGCCAAGAAAGATTTGAGGCTCATTCAATAACAATGTTTTTAAAATTGTAATATGCCAAGAGGTCTGCTAAACCTATCATGACCTCATCTGATCCCCACAGTTAATAGTCCCGAGAGGCAGCTTCTATTCCACAGTCTACAAGCTGAGGCTAAAGAGAGAAGTTAAACAGCCACACAAGTGCAAATGCAGAGGTGTTTGTCCCACATGGCCTCTTCACCCTGTACATTAGCGCCACCAGGTCTCTTTATCTGTTCTTGAGCCACAGAAGTGAAAACCTTGATAGACTGACTTACAGAAGCAATAAAAGCCGTCTGTCTCTGCTTCCAGAGCCACCCTGGGGGCAGCCGAGCTGTGCTGAATGGGCTCCTTAATATGCAGACCTTCAGGATGCAACCACGTGACAGCTTTCCCTCCAAATCCAGCACGGACTCTACAAAGAGCTGTGTGCTTTCAGTGGGGGCCTGAATATTGTGGGCCAAGGCACTCGCTCTCATCTATGATCACCTCCAAACAGATGGAATGAGGTTTTTTACCTGCACTGGCTGATGGATGGTAGCAGGGGAGATTACTAGTTAATCTCTAGGTTTCTACACAGATACATCATCCAGCAGAAGCTGGACTAGTACATCTGAGTGAGTGGTCCCGACATCCAGGCTGCACAGTTTCAGGCCAGTTCCAGAAGGCAGAGCCAGAAGGATTGAAAAGGACTAGTAGTGAAGTGAAGGCCTAGACCTGTTAAACTTCTTCCGGGAGGTCACAAAGTGACATTTGTAAATGATCTTATCCCAGATTTTTAATATTTATACCAAGATATTGAAATGAGTTTCTTAGAACAGTGATTTTTCTGTTGGAATCTGTATTAGATTGCAGGGCCCTTATTCTGAGTTCGGAGATCTTGGCTGGAACTCAGGCATCTGTATATTTAAAAGCATCTGGCAGTGTCCAGGCTAATTGAAGTTAGGAAAGCTTAGCAAGGTAGGAACAGAGAGGTTGCTGGTGTTCTGTTATTACCTGACCATCTCTGTGACTACCTGTCAGAGTTGGAGCAGCCTGGTGTGGTGGAAAACAAAGGCTCTACAGCTGGACTGAGTTGTACACTTTCATGGCCTAGAGAACATCTCTTCCCTTTCCTGAGCCTCCATGTTTTCATCTGTAAAACTATCACTAATAATAGCTACCTGCAGAATTAGCCGGAGTAAGTGGATGTAAAGTACTTGATAGTGGGCCTAGAATATGGTAAGTACCTAAGAGCTGCTAGCTATGATTATGATGACTGTCATCAGACTATCGTCTTACCTTACAGTTAACTCAGGAAAGAGCCCTCCTATGGAGCCTGTGGATTCCAAAGGAGAGGCCCGCTGTGAGGGAAATTCAGAGCAACACTGGCTCCAGAGGGAACAGTTCGATGCTTGAGTGCATCACCAGCAGCCTGACTCACTTGTATGGAGCTGGCAGGGGTGGAGAGAGGAATGGATTCTCAGGCATGGTTTCACATGGATTGTGTTAACTAGCTGCAGGGATTGTAGCTCTGATTAATTCTTTTAGTTCAGTTAATGCATCCTGGACCCTCTCCCAGGCCCAATGAGAGACTGAGAATTCAGATCATATCCTTCTCATGTATGTCTTCCTTGTTGAAAAATGATGGGGAATTCATACAGTCCAATGGCTTACGTAATGCCTTTCTGTGAGAAGCCGAAGCTGTAGCATGGGCCATTTTTCAGGTTGCCTCTGGAGATCACAGGCCTTCTGGACACACCTGTTTGCTTTGGCAAGAGACATGTTTATCCATATAGAGTCCTATTGTCACACAAGCTGCAGAAGGTGTAATTTGGCCTTTAGCTTAATTATGTGTGGTTACCATGTGTGACTAAAAACCACATAGTTGATATAGCAGTTCAAAAAAATGACGTATGGAAAGCTAACATCAAGAAAAAGTTAAAGATGGACCATTACATAAAAAAAAAATGTATTAAAGGCTCACGTCTCTGGCATTATCACTAAGTGAGCAAAGCAGATAATGCAGCATTAGGTGCAGTGTGATCCTTCTTTGTTAAAAGAAAAAAGGTGTCTGTATGTATGTACATCTGTTTATAGCAGAACAATGGATGCCAAGATAAACACAGCTGGCCAGGGCTCGTGCAGAGCACTTGTGTATGCTTTTCTGTACTTTCTAAAGTGCACAGGAATGCCTGTTTATTAGGTATTGACTTTTTAAGTCATTGAAAACAAAACTCCCTCATTGTACCTTCCATTTATGATCTCAAGTCCATTTTGCAATGAGTCATGGTATAAAAATAAGCAAGTACATAGCTTCTTCTTTCCAGTGAGCACCATGGTGAGCAGCCTGTGTGTGGACTCCCTTCGATAGCAGGCAGGGATAGGGAGCATTACTCAAAAATAGTCCTCAGGTAGGAAAGGAGCTAGGCTTTGAAAAGTCAAGTGTCTGTTTAACTCTGATCACTCAACTTCCTGTTCATCCAGTGACTAGAGGCTTGCACCTATCTTTCTTTTGGGGGTGTTTGTTTGGTTTTAGTGGTGGTATTTGAGAGCCAGGCATCCCCATTATGCCTGCTGGTTTCATTCTTGTGCATAAATTCAATCCTCCGTTTGACCAATGCTGTTCACATTCCCTTTGAAATCCAGTTTTGTCAGCATTCCTTCCCTTTTGCAAAAGAAAGGGTTATTACAAGTACCTTGGGGAGAATCATTCGATCCACATGGAGCCAAAGCCAGAGGCTGTTTTGCTGAAAACACCCTGCTAAAAGTTTTGATGTTAGGTGTTGTATACATGATGAAAACAGTCTGCTCGTATTTTTCACTTATCAATTCACTGTTGTCCAATCTACTCTTTAAGATTTTTAAAAAACATTGCCTATACTATTTTTATATGCTGAAACATACTATCCAGACTGGTTTTTAGGATTATTTTTATCATTGACACTGAAACAAGTCTTTCCTGAAATAAGACCACCTCAGATTTTACTGTGGCATGGCATGCCACCATGATCAGGAACAAAGCTATAGGAAAAACAGCTTCAGAAAGTCTGCTTCCAGCTTCCCATGTACTTGGGTGTTGCCCAGAGATGGTAAACTCAGAAATTGCTCAGCCCTCATCATTTTTTATTGCAAAATTCATTAAGCTGCCATGCTATTATCATCCTATCTTGTCAAAATGATACATTACAGACTTCATTGCAAAACTTTAACAAGCAGGAGAAAGTACACCTCTCTCCCAACCACAGTTCAGGAAAACCTGTGGGTATTTTTCTTGTGCCTTCCTTGTTTTTTTTTTTTTTTTTCTTTTTTTGAGAAAGCTCTGTGTCTCTGCAAATCTCTTTCTGGTAACTCCCTTTTTCTCCTCTGACCACGGGAAGTATTTCCTCCTTTTGGCCGTGTGAGGTGTCATGAGCAGCTGTTAAAAGAACAGCCCTCTTCCCTTTTTTCTTCTTTGACTTTTACTCTTGAGTATGTTGAAAAGATGACATATTAGCCCGAATTCTGACAGACTTCCATGTACAATGGGAAACCTCCTCCAAAGTGTTGTTGAAGACCTGTGTTTCATAGTTATCCTCCAGTTCTGTGTGTTCTGTGGGCCAGACATGTTCAGGCCTGCCAAGTTGTGTGAGTTAGGCTTGGCTGGGATGTGCTTTCCTGGCCTTGCCTCTGGGTTCTGTGATACACAGAGAACCTGTCTCCCCTGTGTGATGGAGTTGCCATTAAAATGAGTCGGAGTCACTTGGTAAATACGGAAAGTGAAGTAGCTTAGTTCCCAGATTTCCATGGCAACCCACAGAACAAGTACAATATCACCAAAATTATTCTGTGGCTTTCCTTTTTTAGTTGCAATGATTTGGTTGCATACTCATGTTTTTCCACTCCTGATTTGTGCAGAAAGTAAAAATGCTACCCATTGTCAGCAGCACTTTGGTTTGAAGGACATTAGTGGTCCTTTCTGAAGCTCCTGAAGAATTCAGTCAAACTATCTCTTTCTGTTCTAGAAAAAAATATTGATTGCATATTATTCTCATATTTATTATTTATGTTAAATCTGAGTAGCTTTGTATATATGATGCATGGGGTAGGCACCAGAAATGTGCGGTAAGCATTCATCTCACCAAGTCACTTTAATGGAGACCTTGTGCCCAGGCAGTGTGTGCCTACCCGCAAGCCATTTGAATCCCTAAAGAACAACTTCACATCCAGTTTTTCAGTGCTTCGAAATACATGTTCATGAAAGCACCCAGCACATTACTGATACATATTTATAATGGCTTAGGGATTTATTTTATCATTTCCTCGTTTCTGGACTCTTGTTTTATGTTTTGACCTGTTTTACTTTTGTCTTTGTTTGACCAACATAAAGAGGTATTCTTGCTGACAAACATGTTTGAGAAAGGCGCCCGTTCTCACGGGCTGCAGCCTGTTCCGAGCACTCCCCAGTAGTAGGCCTTCTTTTCCTTTTTGTCATTTAATTGGTCACTATGATCTTGATTTGACTCATAACTGGTTCTTGTATTTTTTTGAAGTCCACTAACCTGTAATTTTTTTCCTCTACCAACATAATTGCCATCAGTCCTTCCTATACCTTCTAATGAGGATGCCATAGTTGGACTGACTCATCAATGACTCATTGAAGTCTTGCTCCGTTACTTGAGAGATATGGTTTATTTCTGTTTAAAAAGAAGCCCTCTGAGTTGCCTGTTCTCAGGCTTTTCTGTTAGGCGCAGGTACTTATTTGCCTTCAGGGGAAAAATAATCCTATTTTGAATGACAAAACTGAGTCACTTTCTCTTTATTTCTTAATTTATTCCAAGTTCTTAAGAATTTGTCTTGGTATCATTTGCCATAACCATTAAAATGTTTTGTTTGCTTCTGGTTGTACTCTCCATCCCTTCTTTGAAGTAATTCCTGCCACCTCCCTCTATTGCTGTGGAGACTGTTGGCATCTCAGCTTCGCTCTTCCACCCAGGACTCCTGTCTCGTTTGCTGAGATTGTAGAGGACGAGGGGTAGCCCTAGCAAAGCATGGTGGTCTTGTTGTCAGGGAGCGTCTGGTTTCTGGATTTCCTTGTCCTATAGCCTATCAAGGGCTGCCAATAAAAAATCTGCCTTCATAGGGTGCATATTTGACAGTCTTGACTATAAAGTTGTGAAATTTTATACTACATATTTTTGTATGTTCTTCTTGAACAAATAACTCCTTTTTCTGACCTTTTGTTTTGGCTGCTGTGTTGTTATAGGCTATTCATCTGTGAAAGAATATTTAAAATTTTATTTATTAAGGAAAGAATACCAATGCCCTGTAGTGAATGGAATACTAGAAATCTTTAGGCTCTATTTGGGCGTAGGCATTTGTTGTATTCTGTTGACTTTTCGACCCCACAGAGCCAAGTCCTTGTGTTCTGCGTTCTCTGGCCGGGTTATTTCAGACAGACATGCTATGTTCCATTTGCTGTCTGCTTCCCCACTAGGTCAGAGTTACGCAGTTTTTAATAGTGTAATAGTAGATATTATCTTTGAAATATTATCTAAATCCAGTGTTTGGACTCATTTTATGAAAACAGGATTGTGATAACATATTTTAATAAAGCAAAACACCTTTATATAGTGTTACTTTAAATTTAGCTTCAGGGTTTTGTCTTAAATTGTAGTCCTCTGAAGACAGACGTATAGACAAATATGTACAAATTGATAGTACTCAAATAAATTTATAAATAAAATACCCACAAACAATGTAGAAGTCTTGTAGCTGTCTGGTGACCTCGTTGGGTATCCACTGGGTTCTCAGTAGACATCAATTGAATAAATGAAAATTGAGGAAGTTTCATTTCAGATATTTATCTTTTCTAATGAATAATAGTAGGGAGGGGAAAATGTCCTGATAACATTTTAGAAAAACAGATATATTTTTAATAATGTGTTACTTTAGACTTGTAAGATCGTAACCCTGTCACAGACAAGTGAATATAGTCATCAGAGATATGTGAGCTATAGTTATTTTTGTCTGTTTCCTGAGAACTCAGAAAATTACACCATGCAGAGCTGTCCCTTCAAGCTTCACAAACTGGAATCAATAAAAGTATTCACCTCTCTTCCCATGTGAATCGGAAAATGTCTTCAGCTGAAGGCCAAAGAAGAGTTGTCTTCTCTCTCCTTCTCTGTGGGGTTCTATTTTGGGCGCTTTACAGTTTTTCAGGAATCTTGGTATGAATATTTTGGTGAAAGACTTTTACTTACACTGATTCATAGCAACAGGTGCTTAATTCATTCTCCTGCTAGCCCCCTAATTAGAAATTTTGAGAATCGTTTCTTGGTGGCAAGCTCTGGTTTACAGGCTCTGTTAGTCTTCCTGCTCAATATAATGGTTACAGTTTCTCTTTCTGATAGTTTCTGCTCGCAATTTAAACTCTTGAGTTCTGACTATCTCTGAATCTCAGTGCTAACTCTAGTAATGCACTGGGTTTTTTTTTTTTTCATAATCTACGTAGAGTTCAGAAATGTCCCAGTAACCTCACAAGGCTTTTATATCTTCTTAGGGGCCTTTTACAGGGAATTAAGAATTTGTGAAGATATTAGTAGGTATTATAGTATGAGTATGTATATTTAATGTGAAGATTATTATGATATTCCATAAGCATAATTTTGTTTTTATAGACATGACTAGTACAAAAAGAAGAGTATTTCTTATGATACCACCTTTATTGGCTAAAGAGAGTTCAACTGTTGACCTATAAATTGCTATACATGGATTCTAACCTGTCCTCCTAGCAATATACTACCTCTCCAACTCTTATCCAAAAGGCCCAGTAAGAATTAACTCCCATCTATGTCTTGACAGGTGAAGTAAGCACCAGACACACGCACTGAGTTCAGTGGTATATCTGTGCCGATGGGGAGGGAGAGTCACAGGACTCTGTCTGTAATACTCTGCTGCAGTAGTGATGCCTGTGCCCTTTAACTGAATTGCCCCCCAAGTGTTGTTTCAGTGTATGGTTCCAAGTTTCTGAAGAGGAGAAGAGACAGAAAGCTCTCTTCTTTGAGCAGTGTTCTAAGGGTTACAACACACATCCCTGCGTATGATCCCACCTGGTCCTCACCACAGCTCCACAAGCTGTGCTAAGCGGCTCTCCTCCCCATTTTGTGGGTTCATTAACCAAGAATCTGTGAGCAAGTGGGAATTGCCTGAGGCTACGCACCAGTTGGACATGGATAATCTTGAAGAGTGCTCAGGTTTTTTCTCTCCTGGCTTCGTAAGATTCTCTAAGCATGCGTCTGACTGCTTGGACCTTTGATCCCATTTTTTTTTGTTGTTTGTTTTGTATATGCAGAGTACTGTGTAGCCTCTGACAGCTCTATCACAGAATTAACATGAAGTTGGGCATGAAATACATGAAGCTAGGCCTAAGACCAGGATGTGTCTGGGGTGGGGTCAGGAATGTAGAGTGTTTAAGTTGTGAGGAAGTTGGTGGCCAAATAAAGAGATTCTCTGATGAGGTGCTGTAGAGTTGGAGGTAGTTCATAGCCAGGGAACTGTTAGAGGCATGATTTTTATAATAGAAGGTGGGCGTCACAGAAGCCAAGGGGATATGGCTGAGTGTAAGCAGTCTCTGAAGGCTGCTCTGTGTTCTGAGCATCCACTAGAAGATGGCGCCACTTCTGGTGCAATGGCAGGACCACACTTAGGAAAAGGGCTGGCTCCTGGTACGGGGAACATGTATCCTGTCAACAGGAAGAAGGTTTTTCCTCTAAAATTTCATGTCACCTATTCCCTTTTGACTCTTTATGTCCCACTGCTAATTATTATTCATTCTTACTTCCTTTTTAAGTTTCAGGAATCTCAATCAAGACTCATTATTTATAATTTTGTATATGTAGGAACAGACTATCACTGTGCAATAATACTAATACAGGGCTTTGTGGTCTTTTCCTCACCAGAGGAGCAAAGGAACAGCATCATCAACTCCAGTTTGGAATCTGTCTCATCCAATGCGAACAGCGTCCTTAATTCCAGCAGCAGCTTACAGCCCAACATGAACTCCAGTGACCCAGACCTGGATGTAGTCAAACCTACCCGGCCCAACTCACTGTAAGTATGATGTCCAGCTGCCTAGGATCTTAGCCAGTCTGCAAGAATCTCCTCTCTGGGTCCATCTGACTTTGGGCCATTGTCCCATGACTGTGACGTGAATTTCTCCCAAAACCTGGAGCTTGGCTACTTGCTGTAGAATTTCTAAGCAACATCATCTCAAAGGGGAGTCACTATTACTAACATGCTGCTGCTTGGCCTGGGTTATCTTTGATTTACTGTCCTGCTGTGATGGCTTTGGTTATGGCTAATGCCTGGGCTGGCTGCTGGGCATGAAAAGCAATTTCTTTTAGTTCCACAAACACCTGGGACTGTGATACCTTAGTAGATCAGTAGCCAAGTCCATCAAACTCCTTTATACGGTCTCAGTTTCTCTTTCTCCTGACTGTGTTAGGAATGCTCAGTGCTACCTCTGTGCCTCTTGCCATAAAAACAGGCCTATTGCCTTTTGTGTCTTTGCATTCTCAAACCTTAATGTGACTGTGATCTCTCTCTAGAGAATTAAAAAGAGCCTTTGTTACTTCACCTCAGACCTTGAACAATCATAGCCAAAATAGGCAGTTCGGGGATGGGTTGTCCAATCTCCCTTCAGAAACTGTTCTAAAGAAGCCAGAAAATTCTCCCTTGTGGCTCCAACCTACATTGTTTAGCATGCTTCTTCAGGCCACAAAGTAAATCTTGTCAGCTGGAGCCTTTGCCAAAAGAATGTGAGGCCATGACCAGAACAACTGGGCTCAGACTACAGCCATACAAGAGTCAGGAAAAGCAATGTTGACTTGGCCTTTCTCTAGTAAAAATAGTTTAAAGTTGAGCCACAGGCTGTCTTCAGGCAGTTTCTTTGCTTGGTGAGACATCAGCGTGAGGGTGAGACATGAAGAAGGCAGCAACGTTTTCCTGCCCCTCTCTGTGCCGTGGCCGTGTGTGAGTGCCTAGCTGTTTCATCTCTTTAAGGTGCAGTATTTATCAATGTATAAAATGGGTCTAATAATTTTTGCCTTATAGCAAACTAAGGGGTATTAAATGCTCAGGAGGAAAAATACTCCAAAATGGATGTAGGAGTACTTACAATGTACTTACCATGAAAACGTAGCTCCAGTGTAAGATGAAATCTTAAACTATGGGAAAGTCAGATCTCCATTTAGTTCTTGACAGTTTTTAAATTGTACCAGGGTTGAAGAAGTTTGATTGCTCGCCCATTGTTTGGTGAGTAATGTTTTAGTTCCTCAAGAAGTAGACCAGTGCCTCCAGAGCTCAGAGTAGTTGAGTTTGCCCAGCTCGTGGGCAGTAAGTCTCTTCTGGATTTTCATTGCCAGATTTGCCTGCACAGCCTCCTGGGCTTGCCAAATGCTTTCTCAGGCTCTCTTAGACCTGCTCTCCTGAACTTTAAGAGATTCTTTTTTTGCCCTTTCCATTTGGTTTAAGTCTTCCTATCCAGCAGTTGCTAAAGTTATTTGTAGATCAGCATGAGCAGAGTTGAACTTCTAGACCACGTTGCTTCATGTTTCCTGATATTAGCCAACTAGTACCAACCAGTGGTCTTTAATCTTTGTTTTTAGTGGCCGGTTGCTGTGGGTCCCTGAGTCACTGCTGAGAACAGTGTGTTCCAAGAGGTTGTTTAGGCAGCTAAGTGAAGGCCAGGGAGTGGGGGTGTCTTTTAAACAGGTCCTAGAGGAGGAGCCTTGCATTTTTTATGTTTTGAGTAGCTACATGTGATTATTTTGTATATCATACTGAGGGTAACGGCCCACTTTACCTGGTACAGACTCGGGGGTGCTTTCCCAGGCAGGGAGGGAGGTGATGGGGATAGTTCTCCTTCCTCATCTTTGGAGGAGGGCTGGAGGTGGAGTGTGGGTGTGCTTCCAACAAGACTGCTGTTTCCAAGCTGAGTGAGTCTGACTGGTACCTGTGAGTCTTAAGGTCAGGAAGGCATGTTCTTGAGGTAGGACCGGTGGTGATATCAGAACTGGAACCAGCATTTTCCTTGTTCTCCAGTGAGGCAAATGCTAAATCTTTCATAAGTTTTGCCAACAGCTTCTGTGGCCACTTCTAAAATCCAAGACATTTTTCTAGGTTCCGTCTGCCCTAGTGTTTCCTGCCTAGGGTTTGCCTGGTGGATTATGAATGGGAGTTAGACAGTCCTGACAAAATAGAAGTCCCAGTACCTTCCCTGAGAAAATTAACCCTGAGAAGCCTGAGAGCACATTATGCCAGGATGGGCAGGCGCAGTCATACCGAATGAGGCTTGGTACGGGATTCATTCGTTCTCCCCACCGGTGTTCAGTTTGAGTGCACACAGACCCTCAAATGGAATGCTTGAGGTAGATGGAAAACAAAGGCACAGAGTCAGGCACTACCATTAGCTGACTGTTCATTAGGCATAAAGTTGGGAGCCAGTCACCAAGAAACTACCTATTCTTTTTATTTTGTAGATTCTTTTTCATGAGGAAAGAAATACCTTTGTTACTCATAATGCTTTGCTATATCATTGGTAATTCTTTTCATAATTCTTCTAGGACAGTGACGGGGAACCTTTTAGAGCTTAAAATGATACAAACAACCTGCTATAGCATGCGTGCCACAGGTTTGCCAGCAGTGTTTCAAGAAATCAGGGCCCTTGTGTTTGCATGAGCATACAGCTAAATCAGGCATCAAAATTAGAGGTGCAGCCGTTCTACCTATACCAGGCTGCTGTGTTTCATCTTTGGCAGGTCCTTATCTAGACTCTCAGAGCAGGTATTGCTCCTGATGATCAAGGGACAGGTGATAAGCTGGGACCAAAGTCCATGTGGTCTGAAATTACCAGTAGTTCTTGGCTAAATCTGTGCTAACCTTCCTTGGGTAAAATAAAAAGGAGAGAACATATGCCCTCCCTAAGTGTATAGTCTGGCAGAGGAAAGACGGTGGCACAGACCAGTGCTAAATAGGTCTCATAATTCATCACTGTGTTCGGAGTTCAGTACTAACTGAGTGTCTGTGAGAATACATACTGAGAGTCAGTACTGGGCAAGGTGAGGTGGCTGAAGTGTGAGGTTAGTGTAGGGAAGACTTGGATGGGTGGCTGAAGAGCATTCTAGGTCAGGGAATGAGGAAGTAGAAATGACCCAGGATAGATAAAAGCAGCCTACAGACATGTGTGTTGGGGGAGGGAGCTATAGTTTCTCCACTGTCATTACTAGCAGAAAAGCAAAATAAAACAAAACAACCTTTAAAAATCAGAAGATTTCAAATAAAATCGAGATTTCATGCTGAAACAACTGGATGTTCACCTGCAGAAACATGAATCTAGACATAGACTGTATACTTTTCACCAAAATTAACTCCAAGTGATTCATAGGTCTAAATGTAAATTGGAAAGAATTAACACAGTAGATGATGCAGGATAAAACCCAAATGATCCTGGATATGGAAACTTTTTAGATACGGCACCAAAAGCATCATCTGTAAAACAACAACAAAAATAAAACCTGTTAAACTGGATATCATTTAAGTTAAAAACTTATACCCTGTGAAACTGTTAAAATAATAAAATGATTGATAAACAGCTTAGGAGAAAGTATATGTAAAACACTTATCTAGTAAGGGACCAGTGTCCAAGATATAAAAACAACTCGTAACATTCAACAATAAGTAAACTCCCAACATACTTAAAACATGAGCAAGAAATCTGAATAGATACCTTACTGAAGAGATTCACATGGCACATAAGCATATGAAAAGATATTCCACATCACATGTCACCAAAGAAATGAAAATTAAAACAATAAGCGATACCACCACACACCTATTGAATGAGCAAAATCCCAGAACACTGACAGTGCCAGGTGTCGGCGAGGATGAGGAGCCACACTCTCGCTCACTGCTGCTGGGAACACAGTGGTACAGTTGCTTTAGAAGACGATTTGGCTTTTGTCTTACAAAATTAAACACACTTTTACCCTCTGATTCAGTGGTCATGCTCCTTGATATTTACTCAAACTGAAAACTTTTGGCCATATAAAAATATCCGTGTGGATTTTTGGGGGGTAACTATTCATAATTACCAAAACTTGGAAGCAGTCAGTATGTCTGTCAGTAGATATGAGTAAGTAACTGGGATTCATATTGCTAAGTCAGAGAAATCAATCTGGAAAGACTATAATATGGTCCGATGGTATGAGATGATATGGGGTGATAACAACTAAATAACTCTGAAAAGTGCAAAACTTGGGTTATTAAAAGATCAGAGATTTGGAGAGAAGGGAAGAGAGACAAGCATTTAGGACACGGGGTTTTTAAGGCTGTGAAACTATGCTGCATGGTGGATACATGAAATTATGACTTTGCTAATACCAGTAAAACCCATAGAGCACGAAGAGTGAAACTTAATGTAAACTATGGTCTTTAGTTAATAATAAATCAATATTGGTTCATCAGTTGTAACAAGCATACAATACTACTGCAAGATCTTCATAATTGGGGAAAGTTAGAGAGTGAGAGAGTAGGGGTATATGGAACTTACTCTGCTCAATTTTTCTATGAAACCAAACTACTCTAAATAATAGTTACTAAAGTCTAGATTTCCTCTTCCTTTTGAAAGGTAGAAGATTCAGCTATGTGGAAGCTATGTGTTAACTTGGCAGGAGAGGATGTCCAGTTCCCACCCTCAGTATATTGTGTTTCTCCTTTAGACCGTCTTCCTGCAGAAGATTAAATATAGCCCAGAGTCTTTTTAGACCCTCCCATTAAGAGCTGGACCCCTTGGATCTAGGCTGGCCTTCACACTTGGACTTAATTTGACCAATAGAATGCATAGGAGTGACATCATATGACTTGCCATCCCTGAGCACAATGCTTTGCAGTTTCCTCTCTTGACCCATGGAACCCAGCTGTGTTGTACAGAAGCCTGTCTGAGGCTCCTGGAGAGGGAAGCCCAGCAGTCTCAGCCAAGCCTACCTCTCAGGCATCCAGTCAGCTGAATGCAGCCACATGAGTTAAAAAAAAAGCTGCCCCACCAGCACATGGACTCATGATAAATAATACAGCGAGTTAGAGTAGTTTAATACACAACAATAGCTAAACAAGACAAGGCCTATGATTTTGTGACCTGGGAGTCATGCGCAGCTGCCAGGGGCTGGGACTGAGCTGCCTGGGTGCAACAGAAAGGTATGGGAAGTTCTCCCTGCAGCATGGAGCCATGTGGGAACGTGCCTTTCAGTTTCCAGAATCTTCTTTGAAAGAAAATGACTCATAACTGAGATTCTAAGAAATTAAGAAACAAAACAAAATCTCTAGCTAATGGCTGTGGCAAACAAGAAAGTTGGCTCAAACATTGGAATGGAAAGCAGGAAACCCTAGGTTTTAATCCTGGCACCAAGCGAGACTGGCTGATAATGACATCCTTGGCCTTGAGCACATCCACCCCCACTTCCGGGGGGTGGAAAAATGGGGCTGACCCGTCGGCAAGAATGGAGGTTGTTCAGTGGGTGCTTACAGAAGGCTCCAGATGTAAAAGCTCCCCCATCCTTCCACAATGACCACTGGAATTGGCATCGTGCCAGCTCTTTTCTGCAAGATGTAAATTTTGAAAGATGAACTCAACAAATGCTGGGAAAGAAGATAGGGGATATCCCACTAGGGACGTTACATCCTTCAGTAATTCCCCCAAATTAGAAATTCTTTGGAGGATGCTTTCTTCAGGCAGCTGAGGTCGTGGTGGAGGAGCTTGTGAAGACTGAACAAAGGCCGAGGAGATGGGGGAATGCATATCGGCAGAGACAAGCCTCTGGGTTCTCCCTGCGTGATCCCCACATCTAAAACATAACAGTCGCTCGGTAGCCTTCTCCATCAGACTAATTTTCCTCATCACTTCCTCTTGACACACACATGCACACATGCATTTCCAAATTTCTTCTGGTGACCTAAAAGATGTGCACGTGCCAGAAGCCTGCAGGTTCTGCCAGAGTCCACTGTTCTCTCCTGCCTTAGTGGCCAGTGAGTGGTTCAGGAGCCATCCCTGGAATTCAGATGATAAACAAGGCCTGCTTCCAGGGGAGTTGTTTCTCCAAAGCACTTCTGGCTCTTTCTGAGTTTGATTCCACTGCTCTCTGATGAAATTTGGGTGCTGCTTGCCTAGAGACATGTCTCTGAAATTTTACTTATCTTCTGCTTGTTCAGTTAACATTTATGCAAATACCAGTTGAATACCTACTGTGGGCCAGGTGTTGTTCTGAGTGTTAAAGATATGGCAATACGAAAAAAAATGAGAGGGGTTGGGACGCAGCTCCGTGGTAGATCACGTGATAAGCACATGCGAGGCTCTGCGTACAATCTCCAGTACTGCAAGAGAAAAGAAGATTGAGGGTTTCTGCTGTCAGGATTTTCCATTCTGTTGGAGATAGAGAACAGCTGTCTAAGGTATCAGATAGTAAGTTCTGTGGGGAAAGCTGATGTCGAGTGAAGGAGAGAGCGGTTTGAGGCAGAGAAGGAAGTTACTCCAGTTCTCTGCGCTTGTGTCCCCTCACCTGTAAAGTAGGGTCAAGAGACCCTGCTCAGAAAGCGCTCTGAAGGTTCAGTGAGCTCATCCTCTGTCTCTCATTCACATTTAGCGTTTATGAAGGGCAGCAGTTACTTTGCAGAGCTCCCGGTATGCACTACCCTTCCCCGTTCTCTGTCCCCTCACGCTGGTATGCACTTTGCCCTTGAAGAGAAGTGCCTCAGCTGCTCGCTCCCCTCCCTCCGACCAGCTCCCATTCTCCAGGCTGAGCCTGGAGCTGTCCGTGGGTCCGGCCTTGGGGCTACCGCTGCCAAGGGACTGTTCCTGCAGCGGTAGGTGCTGCCTCTGTTGCAGGGCAGTGGGGGTCGGCACACCTGTTCCTGGAAAACTCAGCAGCTTCCAGTTTCCACAGGTACCTGCTGAGCTGTATGCATAGCCTTTACTTGGTGGCACAAAAAGAATCACAAAAGGAATAATATGCATTAGATAAGGGATCATTTATGACACTTTATTTTTAAAAAGGTAATTTTATCATCGCAGCACTCTTGTCTGCCAAAAGCGTTAACACCCAAACGGGCAAACATGATTCCCCTTAAGTTGCGTGTGGGGGGTGGGGGTTTGCTTTAAAAAGTTTTCATACCGGTTTTGTTTTTTGGTTTGGTCTTTTGTTTTATTTGTTTGTTTGTTGTTGGGTATCTTTTGATATTTGTTGTGTAATGCAGGCATTTGAGAGAAGCTTTCCTTTGTGGTTAGATCAGCTGGGTGTGGATCTTCTTGTTAGATTGAGGGTTCTGCTGCTCACCCACCTGCAAACGAAAAAGGTCTCTTCAAGTTGTGTTTCCTGCAAACTTGGGAAATGTCTTGAGAGCATAATCATTTTCTGTGGGAATTATCAGGCTTTGCTTGCCCTGCCTCACAGTTGCCCTGTTAATGTCAGCTTCTTGTCACTATTGCTTGGATGTGGCCCAGACCCTCCCTCGATCACCTCAGGTTCCTGGGGCTGCCAAGGCTCCAATCCCCCAAGGAACATTCCCTGCTGTTTTCAGAGACTGTTACCAATGTGCTTCCTCGTCATCTTTTCTAAGTGGCCTCAGTCAGCGTCTCCTTTTCCCTAGACAAGATCTCACTCACCAATCAGAAGCCACGCTGGGCTTTACTTAGTTGAGGGTGGAGATTTCTGGCTGGTAAACCGTCTGATTTTCATGGGGTAAATGTGTTTGGTATTAGCAGTTCTTTATTTTTAAAAAATATACGAACTGCTTCAGGCAGCCCTCACACTTCATGAACCAGTAGGATTTCTTTCCCAAGTGCCAGGGATGTCATGGGCAGTGGGTCTCTACAGGCTGTCCACAGAGGGATTGGGGGGGTCAGTTCACATTTTAATACCTAGTCGCAGCCCTCTTTTCTAGCATGAATGGAAAAAATGTTTTATCTGACACGTTTTCTTTTTCCCTTTACAAGCTAAAACCATATAAAGGATTTTTTCAATAAACTTATTAACCTTACTAAGTAATCTAAAGCAGCTTCTCCAGTTTGCCATGACATACAGCACATTCTTAAAGCCTTGAGGTGTAATTAAAGGCATGAATGAATGAACTTCATTCTGAATTTAGCTGTCCTCAAATGCCTTATGGCACTCTGTTTTATATGTGCACGTAGGTGTTAGACAATTTAAATCTGAAAGTTTTGGTAGACTCTTCAGGGAAGGAAATAGGCTTAAGAATTTGCATGGCTTTCGGCACTACTATTCCTGTAAGGAACTTTGAAGGCACTTGACAGTGCTATTTTTCTCACTTAGAGTTAATATGAATTGTTCCTCCTACTTTGTCTATATTCTGCAGGATTTTATTGATGGATTCAGATTTTCAATTTGGTATATTAAAATTACATTAGCATTAAAGCACTGCTTTTTAAATGTTTTTAGTGAATCTAGGAGGCAAATGCTTATTCAGCTGGGAAAGCACTTCTACTTGGAAACAGCCTCAGGATCTTGTTTTTAATGGATTCTC
The DNA here is from genome assembly GCA_004027595.1 of Dinomys branickii. Lineage (NCBI taxonomy): Eukaryota > Metazoa > Chordata > Mammalia > Rodentia > Dinomyidae > Dinomys > Dinomys branickii. Next base: position 114,241 of record PVLD010003086.1, read on the forward strand.
TGTTGTAAGAATCTAGAAAGTTGTTTGCACCTTCCAGAGGCTTCCTTGGGTCTCTGTGGCACTGGCCTTCCAGGGCACAGTCTTACTTCAGAGCAGTGGTTCAAGGTGTGGCTCTGGACAAGGCTGTGGGCATCACTTGAACTTAATAGATGCTCAGTTCCTCTTCTGGCCCCTCCTGGACCAGCAAGTTTAGAGGCAGGGCCTAGGGATCTTTTTTTCCAAACCCCGTGAGTGATTCTGATTTGTGTTAAAATCTGAGACCCATAGTGGTTCAGTGCACTGGCAGGATGGACTTCCACAAGATCAAATCAAGACTCTCTCATTATAGCTCTGAGGGTCAGCAGCCGCACTATCTGATTGCCTGCGCTGCGATGACAGGAGTGGGGCTTCCGAGGTCTCTGCCTCAGGTCACAGCTAATGTGGCTGAGGAGTGCTGGGTTTGCTCCTCACAGGAACCTAATTAGCCTACAAGGGCTGCACTTTCATATTCCCCAAGGAAACCCAGACACCTTTGCAGATGGCTTTTGGCTACAAAATCATGTGTGTAACAAAAGAGTAGGATGCTGGCACATATTGATAGGAAAGCAGCTTTCAAGGAGATGCGATCCTGAAAAAAGTGGTTCTGCATCAACATGGACAGAAGATCAGAGATTTTCAATTCAGTATTTTGCAGACTGATGCAGGAAAAGGCAATGTTCAGGCCAGAGCTAGGTTGGACAAAGTTCAATATATTCTTGACTAATGAGGTCAAGCCTTGCCTCTGCCATTTCCTAACAGTAAACTTGGACAAGTTATTTATTTGCCTGCTCTGAGCAAAACCTCTTTGAATTGGTAACGGTAAGAATAATTACCTACTTTCAAGATTATTTTCAGGGTAGATGAGACAATGCATCTACAATGTAATGCTTTTATAACATGTAATACTTGGCCTGGTTCAGAACAAGCAGTAAATAAAAATTGGGTGCTGCTATAAAGTCATTGTGAGCAATTAGCCCCCCTCACATTTTATGGGGTGCAGTGGATGGGTCAGACTGAGAACAGGAGAGTGCACCAGAAGCAAGGCTGTTTCTGGATCTCACAAGAATGGGTGGCAGACTAACAAACAGACGAACACACCCCCAGAGTCGTTACAGTGAATAATTTAACTCCTGGCATGCAGTTCCCTTCCTGTTCCTTATTGGCGTGAATACTGGGGGACTGGGCACAATCACCTTGATGAGTGCCTATACCTTTAGCCTGCTCCCTCTAAATATTTTGTGAGTTTTCAAAGCAAATGATTAAACTACAGCAGTAACTTTTTGGGTGGGGGGACAGGGTGTTGCTATGTAGTTCAGGGTGGCCTTGAACTCACTGTGTAGCCCAGGCTGGCCTAGAAATCTGCCTCAGCCTCCAGAGTGCTGAGATTACAGATGTGTGTCGCAGGGGATAACTTCTTAACTGCCAGTGCTTTTTCTGGTGAGAGTTAGCAGAGCTAATCCCGTACTTGTTTGGACTGTCCGTCCTCGCAGCTTTAAAGTTTAGAGACCTCTCAGGTGCCTGGCCTCAGTCACACCTTTAGGCTAATAGTAGTTTTTCACTCAGAGTGAAAGTCCTTATCCTGAAAATATAGTCGTGTGCCAAGAACCCGTATTTTGGTCAACAAAAATGAACTGTGTATGCAACTGCAGTTCCATAGAATTATATGACCTAGTGATAGTATAGTTGTCTCTATTTGTATAATTATACTCTATAATGTTCACACAGTGATGAAATAACCTAACAGTGCATTTCTCAGAACATGCCCCAGTTGATAAACACGTATGACTTTATTTCTATACAATTTGCTTAGATTGCCCCCACCAGTGACTAAACCCTCAGCGTTGATGATTTTTCAGTAGTGACAGTATATGGATACTCGATATTTTGTTTGTTTGATCCTGATGTGACAAAAAGCAACTCAGACTTTAAAATTGTAATTATAATTTTTAAAAATAATTAATATGCCTAAAATGGAATTAACTATAAATAATGAAATACACCTGAATCAGTGGATGAACTCCATTACAAGACAGGTTTCAAGGGGCTGGGGATATAGCTCAGTGGAATAAGCGCCTGCCTAGCAAGCACAGGGTCCTGAGTTAGATCCCTAGTACCGCCAAAAAAAAAAAAAAAAAAGACAGGTTTCAAGTTCTTTGCGTAGTCACAAGACACCTTGTTTACCCTGGAGAGCCTTGTCAAGCCATCTACCCTATTGTTTCTCCATTGGGTGGAGCCAACCGGAACTACACTAATTGGGCTAGAAACTAATTGCATTCTCCATTCTTCACTAGGGAATAATTTAGCCTTAGGTATTCCCAGCATTCTCGACTCTGTGTTAATTTGACTGACATGACAAAAAGGAAAACAATTTCTGAAGGAAAGTCATTCTGAAATTCTGCATCTTAATCACTGGCTGCATTTGCCCTCTGCTGCAGACCCTCTTCCAGTGTCTGTCCATTTCACAAAGAAGCAGTGTGTTTCTCACAAACATTGCTGTAGTATGTTTTTCCAGGATTATTTACAAATTGAAGACAGCTGGTGTTGTTAGCTTTTCTGATGCTGGGACAAAATGCATGAGAAAAACAACTTAAAGGGGTAAAGATTTATTTTTATTATGCTTTCAGAGCATTCAGCCCATAGTCATTTGACTGCGGGGCTCCTGGCTCTGCCTCAGGGAGGCAGAAAATGTGGTAGCGCAAAGCTGCTCACCTCAGGATAGACTGAGGCAGAACAAGAGCTGAGATGGTGGGTTCCCACCTGTTATGGTTTGTGTCTGGATGTCCTCCCAAAGCCTGGTGCAATCAGGGGGCCGGCTTCTAGAGTTTTTGAATGATCCATGGTCCAATGCTGGGATTATGGGTGTGAGTGCTACACTTGCAGCCTGCATACAATATAAGGGAGGGAAAGAGGCTTGCTCTCTGCTGTTTCCTTTTTGCTCTTGTTGCTTTTGGTGTGTTCTGCCCCCATGAACTGTTACCTATGTGCCACGCCACCCTGCCTTGGAGCCAGCCTAGTATGGACTAAAACTTCCACAAACCATGAGCTAAATGAACCTTTCCTTCCTTAATTTTGGACATTGGGTATTTTGTCTCAACAACTAGAGAAAAGTAACCAAGACACCACCCTCCTCCACTTTTGTGTCATCCGGGACCCAACCCTATTGATAATGCTGCCCATACTGAAGCTGGTCTCCTTCCCTGCGGCCCCCCCCCATTTGCTGACCCACATACCAGTCATCCCTGGAAGCACCCTCATGGACGCCTACAGAAGTGTGCTTTATTAATTTCCTAGGCATTTCTTAATCCTGTCAATTTGACAGTCAAGATAAACTACCACACCTAGTAGTGCAACTCTTCCTTAGCTGTTGTCAAAAACGCTAAGAAAAAGGGTAAGTTAGCTGCCTACCCCTAGATGACCCTATTTCTCACTGCCATATCTAGAGAGAGGGGGAGGGAAGGAGGAAGGAAAGAGAAGGCAGATATTGTCCACAAACAAAGGCAGAGATGTTCAACCAAGGATGATGTATTAGGAGCCTAAGAAGAAACATTAGCACAATCAGAACAGCCTGCTTCGAGGAGGGTTTATTTACAAAAGAAGTGGTGCAGGTGAATTATAAGAGATGGTGCAGTACACCAGGGCTAGTAACTGTCAACCAACCACCACCCTTAGGCTGAAGAGTCATGAATGGAAAAGGATACCAGAATCGAGAAGTGGGGAAAGTTGGATTGTCAGTGCCTGACAGATGCAGTGACCCCACCCCCCCACCTCACCCCACCCCCCGCCTCAGAGCTAAGTACAGTGGATCCCGTTACACTCCTGCCTCTGGATTATTTCAGATTTCTTACTAAAACTGAGAAGCCCTAATTTAGGAAATCAGAAAGTAAATTTTAGCATTGAACAATTACTCAGGAACTCCTCCCACAGCCCCCAACCAACATTATGAAGTAGTTCAGGTGTCTTGAGATACTTCTTTCATTTGATCTTCAGCTGTCATTTTTCGTCTGATTTCTACCCAATTTCTTGTAAAAATTTCCATTTTAATGAAATATATAATAGAAAAACCTTCGCTCCTGACTTTTATGAAGTTACACTGGAGTTACTCAATAATAATCAGCAGTTGCCCTGGTAACCTCAGACACTCTGCTTAAATCACTTGTATTCATCACCATCTCATGCCTCCAAGAGAGTAAGATCAGCAGATTCATGCTAATGAAAAAAAGGGACATTTTAGTAATTTTATAATCTGTTCGGCTTCTATTGTAAGAGAAGTGGTATTGTTTGTGGTTACTCACTAAAGAGTTTTTGTTAATTTTTTTCCCCCTGAGGAAGTGAGATGGAATAAAATTCATCCTAAATTTCAAGCAAATTAGAAAGCCGTATTCATTCTGTCTGGGTTAGCCCAGTACTCTTAACTTGAGAACTTTTAAGTAGGTGAAACTTGAACACTAAAATTTAAGAACAGCTGCACCAAGGGATAGAATGAATGGGAGGGTGAAATTGGCAAGTCTATTGTCATGTCAAATACCACTGGCAAAGATTACAACAGCCCACTCACTCCTGTACTTTGACTTGAAGAATACTGCTTGGAATTTGGCAAATCTAAAGCTGAAGCACAAGAGCTATTTCTGATCTTCAGATCCATTTCCTGGCTTCTACTCTATCATAGCAGTGAGCTGCATGCTCCCGTAAAATCCATGTATTGTAATTTCGAGCGTTGACCTCATGGCAGGAGCTTCATACGACTCTCTGCTTCCTCTGGGGGAGAAAGAGTCCTGCTGTCCCTAACAGACGTATCCTCTTTTATGTTCCTCTCTTGACCCCTTCTATGAATCTGAAACTAGGGGACATGTGTGCTTGTTCATCCCATGGCAGAACTTACAACGTTCTGTTGTCACAGTGAAATGGCAGTAGATCAGGAATCAAGAAGTAGAGTCGTGGTAGTCCTGGACATGCTAATCCAACAGAGACAAGATCCACATGTTAACAACTGACCTGCCCCATGCAGTCATCCAGACAGCAGTCCGACCCCACAGTACCCGAAGGGAAACCTGCAAGCTTTTAATTATTACTAACTCTTACCAGTTGCTCTTGCTTTTTTTCTCTACCCTTACATCTCTCTATAACACAAACTTATCTTCATCCTTTGTTTCCTTTGGAGTATGGCACCACCATTTGAATTCTTGCTGCTGTGGCTGAATTGTGGTCTAGAGGACTCATTAGAATCCAAAATCAGCATCCAGAATCAGCCAGATCTGTCAGACAGCCCCTTTCCAATTGAAGTCATTATTCCAGGCTGTCTGACAGAGGCTAAATTGTCCTTTCTCTTCAAATCTCTTAAGGCTCAGGTGGGAGAGATCAAATATACGTACATGGGAGGGCATTGCTGCTATTACAAGACAAATTCAAAGCACTGAGTAGACGGCCATTTTTCCCAAAATAGTTACTGTTAAATGAGATTATCTTTGCAATTGTACATTATATGGGCAGGGTTTCTAGTAATCCCCCTAGTTCCTCTTCTAGATCTGCTCTTAAAGTTTTACTTTCCTTATCTCCTTGGTCTAGTTTAGTTTACTGTGAGCTTGGGAGGAGGAGCTCTAGTTTTATGACCCTTTTATTTTTAAGCATATTCACCATAAGGCTTCCTACATCTCTGACTCAAGAGACTGTCAAATTCTGGGATTAGAAATGATAAAGTGACAATCCCAAAAGCATACCCCCCCTCCCCAGGATCGCTGTGGAGCCAATGATTTAGATGCCAAAAGACTTAAAATTTGGATTGTGAGAATGAATTAGAGATACCAAAAAGTATAGAAGGTTGGCATTTGATGATTCAAATATGTTGCATTTTTAAGGCAACTCCCTCCCAAGACTTTCTCATTAGGAAATATCTGTACATTTTTTCCTTCCCAGTTAATAGTTTACTAATATCTTAGTGACAAAAATCTGTAACAATTTCCTATAGAAAACCCTAAATTAAATATTAAATTGAAATTTAATTCAGACTTTTAGAATTGTTTTCTGATCTTATATGGGAAAGAAAAGTTTCCAAAATTGGTAGTTCTTTAAACCTGTGATCAGTATTGCTAGGAAAAAATAAGTGAAGTGAGACTCTGCCTTGCTGTGGCTTAGTGGTATTTCTGTCAGTAAATTTTCATGTGATACCTAAATCTCTATATAGGGCCTAGGGCTTGTTTTTTGTTCTTTGTCTACAAGGGGATTCTAAATTAAATGCCTTCTTTCTCACCAGGCGGTCATGAATTCTGCCTTGAGTTTCAGTGTGAACCAGCTATATATTATGCACACAAGCAAGCGCCCTGGCTCAGCATTACAAAGAAAGGCACTCTTTGGGCTGTATTTTTCTTTGCATCCCTGTCTGATTTTTCCAGGCTCTTCTTCTCCTTCCAGAAATGTCAGCTCCCAGAGTTTATTTCTTTCAATGGTATACCAATTCCAGGGGCAATACAAAGGGAGGCTTAATGAAACCAGAGTTGATACTTTGAGTGCAGCTGGCTCTGAATTGGAGCATAGAGAGCTCTGTCTGTCAGCCGTAACCTGAAGGCTCCTGTTGAAACCCAGGCAGAGCCAGCTTTCTACCTCATTCTGTGTTTTAGTTCACCTCCTACAAGCAAGTTCATAGTGTAACCCTCTGAACTTGGCATGCCTCATGAAGAATTAGACCTCTGTGTGCAGATATGTTCAGGGAAACCCAAAACCCTCGTGTAGAATCTGAATATGCGATCAGCATGTTGGGCCCCCAAACAGGAAGGCGGTGCGATTTTAGGCAGAACCTATTTGTATGCTGCCACAGCCTTATGCTTAGCTTCACTTGGATTCATGTCCAAGTACAAGAACTGGTAAATAAGGAAGAAAACAGAATCCCTGCTCAGTTGAGCTAATGTGCATTTTGCCACCTATAGGGATATCCTTTTTTCTCTGGAAAGTATTACCAGATTACTGTTTTGTGCAGCACGGTGGGGCTGGCCCGCTTCCATGCTGCATCTGGAAACTGGAGTGTGTTTTTGTGCAAAGATGGGGACAGAATCAGGACTCCAATGACCATGGTGTGGTTTTGCAGAGAGGAGGTGCAGGTTGAGCTCTTTGGTGACACGATGGAGAAGAGGGAGGAGAGATGAAGTATTGTCAGTAGGGAGGAACTTCGGAGGAGCAGAAATACCTAAAAGGAAGTTTTGTGAAGTTTCTCATGTGATATGCAGCGTGAATCCTCTTCCATGTCACCCCATAAAGGCTTCAGAAAAGAAATCACTTCCTTGTTATCCGGTCTTGAACAGTATTAACAACTTGGGCCTTGGGGACAGACTCATTTCATATCCATCTCCACTGATTATTAGGCATTTAATGCACAAGTTAACTGGCCTCTGTAAGCCTCATCTGTTCAGTGGAAATGATAATGGCATTTGCCTCATAAGGTTGTCGTGAGAGGTAACTGAAGCAGTTCTTGGAAAGTACCAACACATGCATGCTCAACAAAAGTTGCCTACCACAATTATGGGCAGAGTTGCTGCCCGAAGAACAACTAGGGTTTGGGCTGTCTTTGGCATTTGCACTAAGGTGCTGAGTCCTGCTCTGTGATGGACAGGGGTACATAGGGATGCTGCCCCACAGGACCTGCATCTGAGGTGTAGGGGAACACTACACCCAGCCCAAAGCATCGAGACTGGTTGTGGCAACCCTAGGCCACATGTGCTGCAGTGGGCTGTTTCCTATCATTGAAAGGTCTAAAAGATTCACCACTAGTGATCCTAAACCAAACCTGGTTACTCACTTGGCACTGAGCACAAAAGCCCTCACAAAAGCTAGAGAGCCCAGCTGTGTCAGGGGTCTCTAGTTCTATTGGACACCTTCAAGTCAAGGTGCTGTTCAGAGATGTTGGGGTTCAGGCAGAGCAGGAGCTTTGGGGAGATGGGGCCACAGGGAAGAAGACAGACCCCAGAAGGAACTGCACTTGGCTCTCTTGGGTTCACACCCCCTTCAGGTTTGTGGTGTGTTGGCCACTCATAGTGCAACTGCTTCTGCCTGATGTTCCCACCTGGCCTATATTTCCCACCTTTGTATGCGTGTCTCTTCTCAGGACTCTATTTCCTCATAGCTTTGGGTTGCTAGGACCCTTTATAACCACAGTGCTGTCTCAGCCTCACTGTATAGAATTTTACCAGCAGCTTCTGCTGAATCCTGTGCTTCCTAACCTTAATTCCTGAGAAAGAATCTATTGGCTGGGGTCATCTTTTTTGCTGAGCCAGGTCATTGGCTGGTAGCCAGCTTATTGACCAGAGAGTTTGAGGCTGGAGATTCAACTGTTTAATCACCTGTGGCCAGAGGGGGCTGACTTATTCAACCTTTCAGCAGGAATTGAGGGTACAGGAGGTTGCCACATACAAAAGGTACCTTATTTTGTCCACAGTTATACTAGGTTTTCCATCATCTAGTATTTTGGAAGTAATACTCATACTATAAGAGGTAGTTATATTCAGAGAACACAGAGTTCATTGCTGATGAGGCAAGGTACAGAAGAATTTTTTTTAAGTCATACAAACTGTAATCTTATAACAGCTAGGGTAAACAGTAAGTTACCCTTCCCTCTCAGTAGCTTCTTTGGTCACAACTGTATGACAGTACAAAGCAGTAATTGATTTTTATAATCCTTACTCCTAGATAAATGACATTTGATATACTCTGCTTTTGAAAGTAGAGAAATACGTGCTCTGTCTTAGAAAGAGTTCCATTGTGTATAAGCACAAGAGTGTTTAAATAATCACTCCTTAATTTGGTTTAGAGTTACTTGATGGAAGGCCTCCTTCACTTAGGTAAATTTTAAACCACAATTCCATATGATCCAGAGATGGTAACAGTGTGAGAAAATGAGAGGAAGCACATGATCGAGGCAAATCAGCTGTAATGTTTTCATAGAGCTCAGGAGTCCTACCCTCCAGCATGGTAAGCAGCCATGGTCCCTACCAAGTCCAGTTGCTACCATTTCAGTGTGCAAGAAGAAACAGGTGGGAGATAGTGGAAAAAACTTTAGACAGGAGGCTTTCTTTTTTCTTAACTGTAGCTGAAGGAGTTTCAGTCTTCTGTGACTAGAGTATCCAAATTACCTTGAATATCCCACTCCTTGGTCCTGAAGATCAAAACCAGGGCCTCGCACATACTAGACAAGTGCCCCACCACTGAGCTATACCTCCAGCCTAAATTTAGCTGTTTTATTCTCTCAATCATTCAGCAGTTTTCACTGAATGTCTTTACTATATAAGCAAATTACAGCCATGCTTCAGTCTATTGTGCTTCACTTAGTGAGATTTGCAGATAGTGCTGCTTTTACAAATTGAAAGTTTGTGGCAATCCCGCCTTGAGCAAGTCTGTCAGCACTATAATGATTATTAGCATTTTTTAAGACATAAAGTATTTCTTAATTAAGGTATCTAAATTTTTCTTTATAGATAAAATGCTTGCACACTTAATAAACCATGTTGTACTGTAAACGTAACTTTATATGCTCTGAGAAACCAAGAAACTCATGGGACTTGCTTTACTGTGATAGTTTGCTTTACTGGCATGATCTCAAACCAAAGCCACTGCACCTCTGAAGTTCACTTATGTAGTAAAGGTGAGTTTAGATTGGGATAGGGCCCTTAATGAGGACAGATAATAGAAATATAAAACTGCAAGACGAGGTTAAAAGGAAGGTCTAGGTACTATAAAGTAAGTGCTGCTGGGTATCCCTGTCACAGGAGGTGACTGTGGCTTGGATGATCAGGGAAAGCTTTGTGATCACACTGGCATTTGACCTCACATTTTGAAAGATGAGTTGATTTAGGTAGAAACGAACAATGACAAAAGGCCCAGAGGCAGTAGCGTACAAGGCATGCGCAGGGAGCTGCTCATAATTAACTTTGAACATATGCTTTTCATCTATAATATTACAGTTGTTTTGTTTCTTGTGTCAATATGATTTTTACTTCCTTAGGCGGTAAAGTTGGGGAAGCCTAGTAATGTTTTCTTCCCATTCCAGAGTTTCATGCTAGCTGGATCCTCATGGAACATCTTCTGTCAATTTATCCTGTGTAATTGACTTGCCTGAGACGTTCTCTATTTTCATCACAGTTTGCTTCACAGTCAAACAGGCCTCACCATCTGGAGCTTCTTTATTATTTTTCTTTAGCCCACATTTTCTTCCATAAAGGGCCTGTTAACGTTTCTAAGTGTCACACAAGGTCCTACAGCACTCTGCTTTACAGTTTATATTGTAAAAAGCCAACCACAGAGATTTGAAAACAAGCTCTAGCCCTCTTTTTTTACATTACTACCCCAAATCAAATGAATTTTGGCCCTGCAGCTTTCCACAAGAGCGGTTTTCCTTGGACTTGGGGTGTATCTCTAAGAGACTAGCTAGCACCGAGTCCCAAGAGAGTAGAGCACCCCAGAGACCACTGGGACAGGCCAGATGCACAGTGAGATTGACAAGGAGAGAGAATACATAGTGACCATATAACCTCACCGAAAAGTCCTCTTATTTTTACTCCTTAGATAGAGTTGTGTGTTCCGCCTTTGGTTACTGCGTTAAAACTGTGTGAATGGACTTGTTTATTTTCATTTGGATTGGTGATGTCCGTTCTCTTTCTTTCTTAGACCATCAGTGCACTGTGGAAACTATACTCCAAACGCTCATCTGTAGGAGCCGGCACACCGTTACAAAGTGCTAAAGTTATACTGCAGCCTTTCGTTTGAGAACATTTGCATCTCTCAGTCCGGCTCTTCCGAGGCCCCAATAAAGCCTCACTATTGCTCTCCTTCTCATACTTTTCCAGAAAATAGGCATTCATATAACTGACATCTTTTAAAAGTACAGACAGTTGTTATATTCAAGATCTTATGTGTTAACTTGGCCAAATTTACCAATCAGGATTCTTGGTTGCAAGTAGCCAAAGAGCTGTTTCTACTAACTTAGACCAAAGTGGTTCACAAGTGTACTTAAGAGGCCCAGGAATGTTGGTGCTCAGCATGGTTGCTTCCAGGAACTCAGATGTTGCCATTGAGACCTGGGTATTGCCATCTCTCTGTTCAGCTTTCCTCTGAGTTTACTCTCCTCTTAGGTAATCCCTGTCTTTTTTATTCCAAGATGAGCTATACCAGCTGGACTTATTTCCATAGAAGTCCAAGCGTAGCAAAATAGAACCTCTCATTCCAATAGTTTGGATGACAGTCTGGGCCTGATTCCTTGTGGGCTAACCCCATCCCTTAACCAGTCTCTAGCCAGGAGTGTGTGATGTTCTCCTGGGCTAGGCCTGAATTGCCTATTCATCCCTTTACTGGGCAGGAAGGGGAGGACCGACGTGCAAAGCGCGTGGCCTGTGAGAATGGAGAAGGAGTATCCTCAGAGGAGGGAGCCCCAGGGCACTGGCGTCTCCTACAGTAGACTTTTCTTATATGTGCTCAGTAAAGGATTTGGTGAATTTATGCTCCAGGATGGAGATTTTTCCTGCCTCCTTCCCAATCCCCAGGACTTCTTTATATGCTGTCCGAAAATGTTCCTGTTTTGAGTCCAACTAGTTATTGCATGATTTATGTTATTCTCAGTTTACTGATTCCTTCAAGAATAATATCTTATTACAGTTTTTTAAAATGAAGACAATGTCATCTTTTTACTTAAGCCTTGGGCTCAGTTTATTCATTAAAAGAACATTTTTGAGGAAAGGCTCTCACCATCAGCACCTATTACTGACCGTTAAAAAGCGTATGGCAGATACCAGTGTGCCGAGGTTAGCTTCCAGTACTTTATCGACAGTAGTGAAGGAATCATTTTCATCATCTCGGAATTTGACGAGCCAGAGAGAAAGAAATGGAAGAAGACTGGACCCTGCCCTTCTGTGGGAGCCATACACATGCAACAGCTGTGTGTCTTCTGGCTCAGTGACTCTGAGTGCTCCTGAGGGGCAGGTAGCTGGTTGGTGGCATCTTCTGGTGGCCTGCCAGAAACGGTGGGACAGCCAAAAGCCAGCTTAGGAGCTATGCGAAAGTCTCCAACTTGTGGTGACACTGTCCAAAACTGTTCAGTGTGAATAGAAACTAATTCTTCTGCCAAGATCACATGGAGCTGCTGGAAAATTCCACCTTAGTTGGATTCTCCAGTGCCTGGTTTATACCCCTGAGAACCAATTTTGCTCACAAAGATTGAAATCAAATCTCTACAGATAGAATGGTAACTATGATAAATTCACATTAATTAAACCCTAATGTGCCAGGCATTTTACACATACTTGAATTCAATCATCACACCTATGAGGAACTGTTATGATCCCTTTTTAAACATAAGAAAATAGTTACCAAGAGGATACCTCGTGAACCTGAAGGTAGAGGTTGGGATTTGATCCTGGGCAGTTTGGGTGGTCCAAGTCCGTTCATTATTCCATCATGCCTAGCCAGTATGTTCAGCTGCTTCCATAGACAGTGGTTGAGTTGTGCCAGTTACTGAGCTTGGATGTGTAAACAAAGAGACTGAAGAGAGGTGTGGGTATTTTTGGACCATGTACTGTTGCCCTGCACTAATTTAGAGGTTTTACATATATTATCTGATTTTCCTTAAAGTAACAATACCTCCATTTTGGAGTCGGGGAAACTAGGTTTTCAGGAGATAAAGTGGCTTCCTCAACATCTCAAAGCAGGAAGCAGCAGAGCCACAATTTGGACAGAGGCCACGAGAGTCCCTGGCCAACAAGTCTCCCGTGGTTTTGAGGACTAGTTTCATTCCTTGTCATGGCTTTTGGCCCCCGACGTGAGCCATCCTTGAGCTGCTGAGCTCTGACAGGTATGCAGAAAGGGTCCTGACGCAGCCATCCTGGGCAGGGAGCCAGCTGTCGTTTTGTTCTTCCAAGGGAGGGAGGGGACAGGAACACAGCTTTATAGCATGCCTCATTTCTCCCGAGCTTCAGGCTTTACAGGGGCCACCCTTTGTATTCTCAGTGTGTCCGCAGAGGTGCTTGTGTCTCCTGAGGCAGTCCCTAAGCCTTCAGTCCCAGGCAAGCTGCATTTTTCACACCCATGCAGTTTCTTTTACATTTGCCCATTTCTGCCATTTAAAAAAAAAAACAACTAAAGTAATAACTTTCCCCTAAAAGCTGACCATCTGGTTGTCACTAGCTTCCCTACAAACTGAAGAGGCGGCAGGATGTTTGCAAGCCCAGCATTTCTCGCTGGCATAGCCACAGTCTCAGGGTCTACTAATTACATTTCCAATTCGTTTTTATGTCTGTGACTTGGGAATTGAACTTCCTCTAATTTTTTTCCATTTCCTTCCTTTTATTTCTTGGAATCCAGGTATAATTTTCCCCTTTAGGGCTGGACTGATTTCAACACACATTAAATGATGGCTTCATGGCCCCGGAATCACATCCACCTCACAGTCTGTGTTGGCGATCATCAGGCACACACTCGTCTCCTCTTGCCAGCTAAAACTGGGGCAGCATTTTCAAGACTTGCAACCCTTTACTAAGTACAGGCATTTGTTTGTTGTTTCAAGGCTTTGTGTGCACGTTTGTTGTGTGTACATGTGGGTATTTAGAGCACAGTTGTGTGACATTTGCCAGAGATCTGGTGACAACTGTCCTTTGAGTATTGTTGATAACCAAACAAAATCCAGGAATGTGAGCCTTATTACTCTTGTAAAATACACAGAGAAGTAAAACTGGAAAAATAATATTAGACTAACAAAAGCTGAGAAGAAGAGAGTAATTCATCATAAAAGTATCCTGAACCATCTAGCAGTCATGACAAAGAAGGGGGAAAAATAACAGGTTGTCTTAACTACAGTTCAGTTGTCTTCAAAGAAAGCATACTAGCTTATCTTGAGGTGCAAGTCATAATATTAATATGTCCTATGAAGGCCTATAATAATTATTTTGAGTGACATAGTAAATAATGTCTTCAATAGCAACTTCATGCAAAAAAGATGTGAGATTGTACGCATATAGCTATTTCTCCTACTAGTTCTGGTTAAATGTAGAGTGTAATGTTAAGTGAAGTTTTGAAAGGTACTTTTTACTGTGCTTTCTGGTGATCTGCCTGGTTGCAGGACAATGCATGGAAAGCAAGATCCCCATCAGAGCAAGTCTCTCCCTAATTGTCCTACCCACGCTTTTGACAGAACCATACCGCCAGGGGTTCGAAATCGAGGTTTATAGGAATAGAAGGGCCTGAGTGCAGATATCCATGTTGTTGATTGCAATAAGAAGCCAGAGGCATCATCCATGGTTTTATTGAGAAAAATTAAGCTGGCTAGAATCCATGTTTCTATGGGGTTCACGTGAACTTACCAAGTACTGACAGAGAACCAGCACAGTACTGGGAATTTAGTGTTCAGTGCCTCTGAAGCCCTTCCTGGGGAAAGTGACAGTGATTACAGGAAGTTGCTATCCAGAGCTGTGCAGGAATAGCCACAGGAAGGACACTGAACCTGGCCCTCTGTGTTACCTCGTAGGAAATGAGTAAAAAAGTCCTTGTGGGAAGATGAGGATGTTGTAGGCAAATGGACATGCATAAGCACTAACAAGGAGCTATACTATTGTGCATGCAAGAATTGGGTCATTTACAGGATATTTAGGGAATACAGGGACAGGGAGAGTAGAAACAGGAAATTCGTAAGAAGTGTATTTGTAGGCGGGACCATGATGTTTCTCCCCCTACCCTCCAAAAAAAGTGAGTTTGGTTCATTTTATTAATGGTAGTTAACATTTTCTTGAGCCATTACTTCAGACACTTTGCTTAGCAACTTATGTACACATTGTTGTACTCAGCCCTCATAGTCACCCTCTGAGGTAGATACTCTTTTTCCCATTTTACAGACAGAAAGGAAAGTGAAAAGTTAAGTACCTTGCCAAGAGTCCAGGCAGTCCGGCTCCACAGACTTTTCACTGCCTCCCTGGGGACTTTTGTGGGTAGCCTGAGCTCCGAGAGAATTAATGCCGAATCATCCTATGTGGAAGGGAGGGGTGACCTAGAGCTAGACTCCGCCCGAGGCTTCTGACAGAACAGATTTACCTCTTTGTGGAGAATTTTGGTGGAGGCTGCCTAGACACCAAGGCTGATCTGTCTAACATAATGAATCTGGTTCTGGTAAACCTGAGTAGTTCATCTTCCCGGTATTCTACTGCTGCTTGAGGGCAGCACTGAGACCTCAACTGCTTTAGAGAGAAAGGGAAGCTTTATCTTCCTGTGTGGCACAGCAGGAGGCTAACATGCATTCCTTCCTGTAGCCTCTCTGTGTCGTTTAGACATGTGGGTTCTCCAACTTCACCCTTTACCCTGTCCTCACTGCCAGTATTGGGGATTAAACTCAGGATCTTGGTTACCACTGAGCTACGTTCTAAACTCCTTTTTGAATTTTTAATTTTGAAACACAGTCTCACTAAGTCACTAAGGCTGGCCTCCCACGGTGCTGGGATTATAGGCATGCACCACTCTGCCTGGTTTAAACATCAGTAAGTTTTAAAAGGAAGATGGCAAGGAGGCAAGACAAAATGTCACTGCCTCTTCTGTTTATTAAACTCTGAAATTCTGTCCCATTCAAAAGCCAAAGATAGGAAATAACCTGCATGTCCATTGGTCAGGTCCTGGTTGAATAGGTTGTTGCACATCCCTGCTATGGAAAGCTGTAAAGTGAAAAGCACAAGGGAAAAACCTCTATGTCCTGAGAGAGCATCTCCAGTAAACATGGTTAGGGGAAAACAAGCAGTGTTCAGAAAAAAGTGAATACCTCGTAAAGAGAAAAGGATGTGAAATCTTACCCCTAAGTTTGCGTGTTTCTGTAATATCTCTAGAAGAAAACATAAGAAACTTACAATAATGATTCGTTCTGGAGGTGGGACCAGTGAGAACGGAGGCTTATATTCCTGTTCCCCCTTTTTATACTGTTTGGGAATTTTGTAAGCTGATAAAATAACCACTTAAAATAATACACTAATATAGAGTTAAAAGGAAACCCCCCAGCCCTCTAAACAGGCTGATGGATGTTCATATGCACTTCTGTTCCATGGTTGTGAGTGATCCGTCATAAGAGCATTTTAAATCTGTGGCTTATAACCAGACAACCCTGTAGCAATATAGGATTACCTGAGATCATAAGTAACTGGAGCCCTCATCCAAATACTTTCTGGTACACTGCATCTGAGTTTCTAAAAAAGTGAGCTGTAGAGCCCTATGTTGAAGCCCTAAGCTTCATACCTGTCAGGGACTGGTAAATGCACTGGGCAAGTCCTTTGATATGTGGCCAAGTCCATTATCAGAGATAAGCAAGCTTAAGCGCAAACGTGTGATTTAGCTACATTTCAAGAAGGGATGCCAAAGAGAACCCAAGTGCTCAGAATATGTTGCTCCAACTCTTTGGAAGATTTTTCTTTCCTTTAGGAAAGGAACTCTACATTTATGTCTCCTGTTTCAGACTGTTCAGGTGACCTAAAGGCGGCTAGCTTTTACTTTTTGTGTTTCACAAATGACTAAGTGTGGTATTATTAAAACCACTAAAACTTCAGGTGTGCAGGGCCGGGATTGCAGCTGGAAGAATTTAGAAAGAGTCAAAAGGATTTTGAAAATCTTGAAATGCATCCCCTAAGAAACAAATGTAATGCTTAGTGGCACCTGCAGATTCAAGATGGTGGAACTTGAGTGACATAAAGGAAAATGTGTTTGATGTGATCTTGTTGTGATTAAAAGGTACCTGCCATCTTCACCTTTCCATGCTTTTTCTTTTGCAAGTTTGTACGATTGGCTCAGAAATGTTTTATTAGAGAAGTAGGGTTTTGTTTTTGTTCTGTGTTCACAAAATTTTTAGTGCTTAGTGGAAAAGGCTGAAAGATGAAACATTTCTTCTTGTGAAGAATAATCCATACTGAAATGAAAAAAAATATTGCTCACAAACAGCCCAACTCTATTGGCATAAAATTAAATACTTGGTGTAGAAGTTCTGTACTGTTATGTGCTGTTGCTTGTAGCACAGGGGAATATTTTTCCTTTGCTTCATATTTTTGTGAGAAAAATGGCTTGAGTTTCTTTATGATTTTTCTACGTTTGAGAGAAAACTGGCTTAAGAATTTTTTTTTTTTTGTTTTTACCAGTATTCACTGCCCCTTTGGTTTTTAAGTTCCTCATCTATAAAACGGCATGTCACAGTGAAACACAATGATGCCTTATGAGATAGAGTCTTTTTTTCTCAGAGCTAAAGTTGGGGCAAATGCCATCTATTCCTTAAGAAAAATGGAAATCACATTGCCTGTGTAGTGAGACATCTGCTGCTCAGTAGTCTGTGGATAAGAGACTCACTGGCCAATTCTACTTTCGTTTTATGAGCAGAAGCATCTTTCTTAGATGGAAGGAGTTACTGAAACAGGACTATACTTTGAAAGTAAGTTTCACATGGAAAATTACCTCCAGGCTTGGCAGGTGGCCGTGTAGGCAGCATAGTGACTCCCAAACACTGTAATGTGAGTGTTTCCAAAAGCTTTTTGTGTCCCTCCTCCAATTCATTCTTACCAGGAATATGACTTCCGTGTTCATAGGCATTAAAGTAGATGTCCTTTTACCACTAACTGTAAAGAGGCAGTCTAAAAATGAGAAATTAATTTAGCTTAGCCCTAGGGTAGCTTAGAAAAAGCTTTTAAATGTTAATGTTAAAAAGCACTTGGAAAGACAGTTCATTTTGGAACCCAAGGAGAAAATTCTTTTAGATAGAGGCTTAACATAAACATAAATAGCTTGCTATTAGAAGTCTAGATTTGGCACCGAAACTTAAATTTTACTACCACAATGAAAACTCCACCATAAAAGGCTCAGGTGTCTGATTATCACCCTTACATAATTTTCAGCTCATAATCTCAGAATCTACAGATGCCTTCAGGATCCAATGTGCGGAGAAAATTAAATATTACAAGGAGCCATCGCAAGAATCTAACTAGTTCCATGGAAAGCAAAGATTCGAGTGACAGCTAATTAGGTGGCAGTGTCAGTATGCTTTTGTTCTGGCCCTCCTGTGCAAAACATCTGACCTTTATATTGTATCTAGGGACCATCCCGGTTTGGGGATAAATTATATGATCCTTCTTTATACACAGCCTTGTATTAATCATAACATTTAGCATACTGGTTTCCCGGGTAGGTATCTTTTTCACTAAGCTGATCCCTGTTAACCCAGCTACCTCCTCATTTGTCTCTCTACCTCTGGCCTCTGAGAACAGTACTTGACTAGCTTTTGCTGTGGAGTGCTTATTGAGTGGGGGAGTGACTTCATCAGACCACACCACCATCCGTTAACTATTTGTAAGATCACCAACCAAAATGTTCCCTAATATGAACAGGCTTCATGAACTGCCAAGGCGTTCTTTCTGGTACTGGTTGCATACCAGACCACAGAGAACCTGGCGCACATGCCAGCTGTATAGCACATCTGTATACACATTGACCCATAGCTCCTTTGGAGATAGGGTACCATCAGCTGACTAGAAATTGGAAGGTATTCCTAGGAGATTTAGCATCTGGCTAGTATGAGTATCAAGAATAATAATAGCACTACAAGATAGGTACTGCTTTCCTGTTTTTAGAGCTCCTTCCTTCTGAGTGTTTAATTTTCATATCAACTTTCATCATAACACTTGGCATACTGTATTTATAACTGCCCATTTTCTTCTCTTGATTGCTGTACTGGAATATCTGTCCAGCCCCTGCCTGTTTCTTACTCACTATTATTTCCTTAGCACTTGCCAGTGCTATTTGTAGGTGTGTGATAAATAGGGATTGAACTACTGAGGAGTACAAGACAACTATCTGCTCCCGTTGGTGAACGAGGCCCCTGAGGCTGAGAGGACGTGAGCGGCCTTTGCAAATCTGTGGGGTGGTCTTAACCTGGGAACTTGTATTTGAACCTAGACTTCAAGATTCCACGTCCAGTGCTTTTTCTGGTAAATCAGCACTCAGAAACACAGCATCATGTTCATTCTGTAGGACACAAATGTGGGAGACAGCAGCAGCAGTATCTTCTGCCTGGAGTTTCCTCTCCTACCTATACTTGCCACACATTCTATTCCTCTGAGAGCTCCTTGGGAAGCCTTCCCTGACCACCTCCTCTTGACTGGATTAAGTGCTCTTTTCAGCACAATTACAATAACCAGTTTTTATTTCTGTCAGTGTACTTAACAACAGCAGCTGTTGTCATTCACTGGGGGCTCCGTTGGTGCCAGACACAGGGCTGAAAGCTTCACATTCACTCAAAATTACCCCCCACTAGAGAAGCTGTTCATGACTTCATTTTTCAGACTGAGAAGCTGAATGGAATCACATAGCTTATAAGGGGCAGACATATAATTCATCACAGGACTCCAGGCTGCTGATCCTGCTGCTTAACTAAAGACAGGATTGCCATCTGGTTAGGGCCTGATTTCCCCACTAGACTTTGAGTTGCTTTAGGGTGAGAACTGGTTCTTATTCCTGTTTAGCATCTCCAGCCTTTCCCAGTATCAACATGGCATGCACTAAATGCAGTTGTTGGGTAGATCAGCAAGAAAGGTGGCGGGAAATGAACCGAACAGTTACCTTGTCACCTTCTTGGCTCAGACCATGATTGACTGTGATGTGTCGCTTTTCATAACTGTGGCGTTCTGGTCTGCTGCCTCTAATTACCTCTCCCGAGTGCAGCCCTTGCTGCTCACACAGGCAGAGGCTGTGTTTGGAGTCTGGTACACTCTTAGTCTTGGCTCCCAGGAGGTGAGTATTTAGCGCCAGCCCATTGTGTGGCTGCCCCAGAAGGCATTTGGAAGGAGAAATACCAGGAGAGTTTCTCGGGCTTTTTCCGGCCTGAGTTCATTTGCTCCAGAATGGCACTTTATTTTCCATTTTTTTAATATCTGAAGTTATTTCCAACGTAAATAACTTGATAAATCCACCTTTGACTTCTTGTGAGGAAAGTCTTATGCTGAATTTTTTTGGTCCCTACTCTGGAGACTAAATATGGCATCCCTCCTGGCTTTGTACTCCTCATTCAGTTGAATTTGTCCCCACCTACCTATGACAGTCCATCTACCAAGATCACCATGGCCTCGCTGTGGGCCCTTACAGATGCTCTTAGTCCTTTTCTTTATTTCTGGCAAGAGCAGGGCAGTATCCATAGCCCCTGAAGCCTTCACTTTGCTTCTCTTTGGTGACACGACACTCTCCTGGTTTTCTTGCCATCTCTGCCTCCTATGAGGACTCTTTCCTCCTCCGACGTTATTTCTTGCGATCTGGTTTTCAATCCTCTTCTTAGGTCCTAGATTAATCTCACCCTTTGTATGGTTTCACTTACCAGCAGTGTGCCCACTGCTGTCGGTGTCCTCCATCACCTGCCTGCTCCTCAGACCCGCATACCCAACTGTCTGCCACGCCCCCGCACCACTGCCACGCCCCCGCACCACTGACTACTGTGCGTGAATGCTCGCTCTTCCTTCTCTGCACCCACACCTGCTCCTCACCCTGTGCTTCCTGTTTCCAAGAATTCCACCCATCTCCATTTGGTGCATGGAAACCCGGCCAGCTTCCTTTACTAGTCATCGACTGAGTGTCATTGCCCAAAACCTGTTGATTCTGCCTATTTGACTCCTCACTGCCCACTGTTGCCCAAGCCCTGCCTGTTTGGTCTTTCTGACTGTTGCCTGGCCCCTTCTACTCATTCTCAATATGGCAGCCTGAGGGGTTGGTCTGAAGCGCAAACGTGAACGCATCACTGCCCCGGCATGAAAGTCTGTGGTGGCCCCCATTAGTCTGGTAGCCTTGAGAACCCTTTTAGTGATGGAAAAGGCTTGGGTGGTCTGCCCCTCTGACACTGCAGGCTTTGTTTAAATGCTCTACTTTGGCCTCACTGAGCTTGTTTCACTTCCTCACCCCTGCCCTGTTTCTCTCACCTCCTGGGAACACTGTGTTATTAAACATCACATCTCTCAGAAAGCCTTTCCTGGTTCCCTCCTCACCTGCTTCCTCCCTTGCCCAGCCTGGGTGGACCAACTCCTGCATATCTGGGGAGCTTTTATCCCCCAGTACAGGATTTATTGCAGTGTGTTGTCATGGCCTGGTTATTTGTCTCAAACACCTTCTCAATAGGATCTTCTCAGTACCGAGCACAGTGCCTGGAACATAGAATTTTTTAAATGTTTTATAACATAGATAAGCAAACAAAATAGACTGGAAAAAATTTCTGGACAATCCATTTTGTGAAAAGATGAATCCCCTACACGCCTTGTAGGAGATACCAGTATCTTTGTGATTTTAACCCGTTCTGTTTTCCTTTGCTTTTTGTTTGTTAAATCTGTAAAGACCTTAGATGTGTAGCAATGCCCCAGCTTCAGGAAGTTGTTTAGAACTCCCTAGTGCTTCCCAGTTGCACACTGAATAGTCTAACCTCTTCCTCCTGGCCTACCCACTTGGCCCACGCTTACCTTGCTTAACCCTTAGAGCCACCTCCCTTGTTCACTGAGGTCTCGTACCCCTCCTGTTCTGTATACAAACTGAAGTCCATTCTTACTCAGAGCCTCAGCTGTCTCCAGAAGTTCTTCCCCAGTCCTCACATGCTGCGGCCTGCCTCACCCCACCTGACCCCCACCACTGCCGTCTGCTGTATCACATTTTCTATGTAGGCACTTCAGAGTGCTTTCCCTCAGAAATGTTCTTGGCTGGTAATTCATCGCCTACGTGCTTACTCTCTCTCCTTATAACACCGTAAGCTCCATGAAAGTAAGGACCATCCTATCTTGTGCATTACTGGACCCCTTGCACCTAGGGCAGTGCTGGCTCTGATATTTGAGGAGTATTTGTTAAGTGAATCCATTTTATTCAAAACAAACAAACAATAAAACGTGACTTGTTAATAAACTAAGAACTTTATCCAAAGCCTGTTGCTAATGTGAAACATGTTAGAGATTATTCTCATAGCAGTTGAGTTTTATAAAGTCATAGCCAAATGTCTGAAGTTTCCTACATATAAAGATAATTCTTTATGTATAGGGTAGTCTGGCTATCCCAGTTCTTTTTTTCCATCTTTCTTTTTTCAAATTTTTAAATTTTTTGGTGCTGAGGACTGAACCAGAGCTTTCAGCTCGCTAGACAAGCATCCTACCCCTGGGCTAAAGCCCCAGCCCCTGTGCCAATTCTTATGCGGTCAGTCATTATGTCGTCAGCCGCTCTGTTCTCAAAATATCAGGTGCTGTGTAGTTACCTCCATAAATTGTGAAAACTAATTTTGAGGGTGTGGTCTTTGAGTAATCTAGTCATTCTGATCCTGTGTGGCGGAAATCCTTCGGACATGCAGTGCTACCAGTTAGTAAGAGCCCTGCGATTGTCCTGTTCTGTTGACTCCATCGGCACCCGCCACAGTGACAGCAGATCGGCTGCTTTGGTTTTAGTATCATTTTCCTTATCTTTCACGCAATTTAAAAGAGCCACCGAAAAAATAATCTCTCCTTTCCCAGATAAGGCCCGTAGAGGAAACTGGGCCATTCTCAGTGGCACATAACCTCTCAAGAGATATGTAAACACAGTGCTTTGCCAAGTGTTTGCAGAGCTAAGGGGCAGGAGGTAGGTTGGCATGACCCCAGAGTAAGAAACCAGGGAAGTTGTCTGTGATTTCCCGTAACATTAAATCCATGTGTTGTGGTCTCCTCTGGTAAGACGTACCTGCTGGCTGTGTTGTGGGGTCATGGAGATAATGACTGACTTGTAGGAAGCCTCCAGTGAATGTTAACTGCTGCTGTTGCTAGCTCATCTCAGCCACTATTCTGGAAGAACACAAACCCCTGGGCTTTGGTGCTAATCCACCAGGAGTTTTCCCTGTCCTGAGTGGTTGCAAAATTCTCCCTCGGTCCATCGTCTGCCAGGAGCTGTTTGCAATATGAGTCGGCTTCAGGAAGCTCATTTCTTGAGCTCTTCCCTGCCCATACATATTGTGAATTGCTCAGAAAGCAACAGCTGCATGTACTGGTGGAAATTCCCCCAGAGTCCCCTTTTAGGCCACTCCCTGCCTCTGATTATGGGCGAAGATGTACTAGGGGAATGGCTTGCTCCCCCAACTCCTCAGTGTCCTGGGCAGGTCTCCAAATACCAGAGTGAGCCCTGAGGCTCCACTGCTGGGCCCTGCTTCTCAGCCATCAAAGCTGGCCTTTCTCTTGTCTTCACAAGCAGGCAGAGATTTGGGAGAGGGGTAGTAGAAAGGCCTAGGGAAGGACTCTATTTTAAGTTTCAGAAGGTGGTGGCCAATCTAGTTTTTGAAAATTGATTTTTCTATCTCCCTTCCTCTATTCATGGTGGCCACATAGTTTTGCCCCTGATTAAAAATCCTGCCTGTTTAATAAAAGAGATAAAGTGTTCAGATTCTGGAAGTTTCACAGAGTGAAAGGGTTAAGGGAAAGCCGTGTGTGTGCGCACACGCCAACAGTCTGAATATTACATTATCTATTTCAATAAATAAACCTTGGACCAGATCAGTCTACCCCATACAGAGACAACATTGATCTTTCAGGAGGGATTTGCCAAATTCAAAATGCCAGCTGTCCTTTCCTGCCCCCGGTGGGTAGAAAATGTCTCTTTTTAACTAGCTAAAGTGCTCATTACAAATATTCAGGCCTCCCACCCCAAAGTGATTTAGTATTTTCCTTTTTCTGTCCCCTTTTAAAAAAAGGAGTAAGAAACATTCCCCCTTAATTCCACAAGGGTTGTAAAGGGACATTTTACCTCTCAGCATGTGTCCAGCATCACAGCTGGAGGTGCAGAGGGGGTATCTATGTGCATGCATTTGTGCTCAGCATGTGAGTCCCTACTACATACAAGCTAATTCGTTCCCTGCTATAATTCAGTGTGCAGACTTGGCTTGCTGATCGATGGACTGAAGGACCATTCTCAATTCAGAAGAGACTAAGAGAGAACAAACCTACGCAGCATCTCTCACTAACTGCCTTACCCTGAAACACTGCACCGGTTCAGAGAGGCCTCCTCTCAGAGCTCTCATTTACTTTCAAGACTGGATATTTGGCATAACCGAGACTAGATCTGCCCTGTTTTTTTCTTAGCTATCTTGATTGGTCAATGTGGCAGAAGCAACAAGATCAATATACCCTAGAGACTGAAAAGGGGGAGGTGAAGGAGGAAGAAGAAATGTGTGTGTGCCGAATTGCCCCCACTGTGGATAGGACTGTAAACCATTAAATCTTTTCTTGGAAGGAGTAAGGCACTATGGGTAAAAGCCTTACTATGTGTTTACTCTCTGACTCAGCGTTGCTCAGCTGCTGTTTATCGCAGGAAGATAATCAGAGATCAATACAAATGTGAATTGATTCTTATTATTTATAATAGCAAGGGAAAATAATATAACTGTCCAACAATAGTGATGGCATGGTGATTATCACACTGCCTGACCTATCAAGCAACTATTAAACATTATCCTGCTGGTAATTTTATTACCATGGGAATAGTTCATAGTAAGCTACTTTGCTAAAAAAATGTGTAACAAAAGTGCATTGTTTAACCTTCCTTGTGCTGGGACAAAATAGCCAATACCAGCAACTCCAAGGAAAAGAATGCTTCATTAGGCTCGTGGCTTCAGAGGGTTCAGTCAGTGGCCATTTGGTACGGACTGAAGTCAGGCAGAACGTCACAGCAGAAGTGCATGGGGGAGCATAGCAGCTCACCTCATGGCAGTACCAAGGCAAGAGCACCAATGAGAGATGTATGCCTTGAAAAGACATACCCCAGGTGATCCACCTCTAGCAGGTCCCCCTCCTAAGAGCACGTTCAGCTGTAAGTGTCAAGTGGATTAACCCGCTGATAAAGGATAGCTAGTACCCATTGTGACCCAGCCACCCTCCCCACAGGTCTCTTCATCCAGTTGACAATTAAGATTAATTGGCACAAACAATGTATAAATATTTTATATGTTTAATATCTTATATATTTTAATGTTTCATATATAAATCATGGTGCCATTTAAATGCCTAACAAAAGATACACATGGATGCATATATGCACAAAGAGGGGCTCTAAAATAGTCCCTAGTGTGTTAGCAGTAGTATCTAAGGTGGGCATATTGATGGCTGGTTTGGTTTGATTTTGTGCCTGTTATTGTTTCTTAGTTTTCTGCATTAAGCTTCAATTCCTTTTATAGCTAGAAACAGGAACAATGGGTTTTCTTCCTGTATTTTAAGATATATATTTCTACATTAAAAAGATACTATGCGGCATCATTTTTTTAAAAGTGAAAACAATGGGAGAGGAAAAAAGTGAGCTGGAATTGGTTTTGTTTTTTGTTTTTTGAGACAAGGTCTTGCTCTGTAGTTCAGACTGGCCTTGAACTCACTGTGTAGCCCAGGCTGGCCTCGAGCTTCAGGCAGTCCCGCCTCAGCCTTCCAAGGGCTGGGATTGCAGGTATGTGCCAGCTACGCCCGGCTGAGCTGGCTTTGTTTAAATTGAACACAGCCTTGGATTCCTTTTTAGAAAAGCACATACAGCTGAACTGATACTAAAATGATTTACTCCTTAACTTTGCTGTTTTGGCAAAGTCTGTAAGTATCAGTGCTTGCTTGTATGTCAGGAGATCCTTCCTCTGTGCCAGGCATGGTGTTGGCCTTTACACATTAGCTCCTGTGGACCTCACCAGCACCCTTCATGGTAACATTCTCTCTGGCTTTCTGAGAAGGAGAAGAGGCAGTCACAGGGTGCTAAGCGGAGGAGTGAAGCCTTTCACCCCCGCTCTGCCGTGGCCCTTGCCCTTCCCGCTCCCTCTGTGGGCACTGAGGAGTTTCTCGCTGAACATTTTTCAGGCTTGTCCTCCTAAAGGAACCATCCGTCCTATTTAAAGAATCCAAATTAAGCCTCTTGGCAGAGGTGCAGACAAGGAAGAGGAAGTTAGATGGTGAGAGGTGGGTGACTTGAAAGGACAGGGAGGCGGGGGAACCTGTGTAGTTCCTCTCATACCTGTGCCCTGAAGAAAGTCAGCCGCTCACAGAGGCGTTATGTCTGAGGATGCAGCCCACCCTGCCCTGTCCAGCTTAGTGATGGGAACCCTCTGGTAGTTACCATACTGTAAGAAGGAGAACACCATCCTCCACATTTGTGTCAAACCTCTGGGGTGCAGTCATGCTGTTTGTCAGAGTGTGGTGTCATCCCAAGAAGTATAGTTGGTCCTCTGTCTCCATGGGTCCCACACCTGCAGTTTCAGTCAGCCGTGTATTAGTGGTATGATTTGTGCCACTGTAACAAAATACCTGGGGTGGGCTACTTTATTTTGGCCTATGGATCTGTAAACGCAGGGTTAAAGGGCCATATCTGCCTGTCTTCTTATTGGCGAGTCCTAAAGTGGGGTAGAGCATTGCATGGCAAGAGACTGTGGGTGTATTTGTGTGGTCTGTCTCCCTTTTCTTGTAAGACCACCAGTATTTCATCATGCAGACTCTGCCCTAATTTTACATCATCTTAATCCCCATCCGAAGGTCCCACCTCTAAATACCACAGCTGTATGAAGTTTCTGCCCAATCAATACTTCATGGGAGGATTAAAATTCAACACATGAACCCTGGGGGACACACTTACTGGATAGCGAACCACAAATCAAAAATATTTTTAAAATAAAATTGCATCTGCCCTAAACACATACAAACCTTTTCATTTTATATATATATATATATATATATATATATATATATATATATGTAGTTTAGGGGCTAGTGACAGCTATTTACATGGTATTTGCATTGTATTCAATATTATCAGTGACCTAGAGATGATTTAGAGTATACAAGAGAATGCATGCAGGTTGTATCCCAGTTCTTGTACTGTACTTTGCCATTTTACATGAGGTACTGGAACATCGGTAGATTTTAGTATCGGTGGGGGTCCTGGGCCCAGTCTCCCTCAGACACCCAGGGACAGCTGTTCTGCCCTTCCACTGTGTCCTCCCCTGGCTGTCTCCATGTGGGGCTTCTCAGGAGGCTCTTCAGAGGAGCATGCTGAATCCAGACTCCTTCCACGGTTGCTACAAGAATGCCTGGGGGTTGATGGCATAGTGGCTGACCTCCTGTTCTCCCCAACCCGTTTGCTTTAACAGCAAGCCTTCTATCGATACTGTCTGTGACGTAAGGCAGACCGTCAGCTTGCTTGGTTTGGGAGCCACCCTGGGGTTAGTAAAACACATTTCTTGGTGTGTCTGGGTGGGCTACGGAGGTGTGACCTTGCAGGCTGAATCTGTATCTGGTTCCCCTCTTCTCTGGTTCTGTTTGCCTCTTCTGCTTCCCAACTGCCATGAACTCTGCCATATTTCTGCCTTGAAGCCAGCTGGCTGTGAAAGAAGAGGGATTAAGGAAGGTTCACAAATGAGCCAGAGCTTGGTGTCCACACTCCGCTTGAACATGAAATTCTGAGCTTTGGGCATAGGTAACAGGATACCTGTGGGCCTGTTCGCAACTGGTAACACAACCTGTGCACCTGTGAACCTGCCTCTGTGTTCTTCACTGGGGAGCTTTGCTGTACAGAGACAGTGACAGGGCTGTGCTAAGAGGGCAGGTAATCCTGGGATGAAAGCCCTTGAACCTGAGGCAGAGGACCTGGCCCTCTTTCCGTTTGATTAGGTGATGCTGTACTTTTCTCTTGATTTTTCACTTCTGTTTTGATCAGTGCAGTAGCATTTATGTATGGTACCAAGGACCATCTCCTTAAATCTGATTTTCATTCTAAAACAGAAGAACCCTCTCTTTTTCAGGACCAGCCAAGCATATCCTAATCATAGCAGCTGCCACCTAATAAACACATACTATGTGCCAAGCCTTCATGGACTAAGTACATTACGTGTGTGATTTCCTTTCTCACTCGTCCTCTGAGATATAAAGAAATTTTTGCAAGGGAAGAAAACAGTGCACACTGATGTTAAGTAATTTGCCCCAGGTGACACAGAATGAGTGCCAGAGCTAGTACCCAAACCAGTATTTGAGAGTGGCAGACCCCAGACTCCTGCTTCTAACTATTGATTCACTATTCTTACGGATATTATTCCCATTTAGAATTCTGTTTATCAAGTATGACAGGTGTTCTCTGGAAATAGACAGCTACCAAACTATTAAGAAACTTCCAAACCATTTTTTCTTTATTTTCTATATATATTTATGAGTTCTTGGAACTAGGATTTTGCCAGTTTCAACAGGTACTAGCGTCATCTGCCAAACTTAAGCCAGCATGCTGAGACCTTTGTCAGGTGCTGTCAGCCCTGTGGAAGCCTCAGCAGGGGGCAGAGTGGACAGCAATGGCCCTGGAGTCAGGTGCCTGAGTTCATCCTAGCATTGCCACTTTGTGCCTGTTAGACGATTATTCAACCTCAGCTTCCCCCTCTGCAAAAGCAGGGCAATCCTCACGGAATTGTAGGGAGAAGTCAGTGACGGGAAGAAGTGCCCCACCTAAGCTGGCACGTCATCGGCACTCGAGCATGGGAAGTTGGTAGTTCAGAGGCAGGGCAAGTTGCTGCGTCTCTTGTCTCTGCAGAGATACATTTCACTCTTGACTCTGGTTCTCCTGTCCCAGGTACAATAGGCTACAGCCCCTTTAATTTTAAACCCTAAAAAGGAAAATGGGGAGCGTCCCAGCTTATAGGGTACATTACCAAATTACCTCAGCCTGGATTCATTTCTCCTTTCTCAGATCTTCAGTTCTTTTGACCAAGTCCTAGATTAACATTGAAGATTATTAATTGTCAATAAGAAGCTCACATGTCTTCGCAGAGCCAAAAATAATAATAAAATTCATGCAAACTAATCCAAGCTTTTTGAGGAACACAATACTCACAGAAGGGTCTTGCTGCTCTTAAGTATCTGATGCATACACGTTCCCAGTAATTACCAAAGCTGGCGTGCAACGCAGTAGAAACCAAGGGCCTGTGGTTCCTCCCTCAAGTTGCTCATCAGAACCTAGAGGCCAGAAAGGGGCAACATTTTTAAATATACATTTGTTGGCGCCAAATCTCCTGGACTCCTTTAATCACTTGCTAGTATGAGGTGTTTTCATTTTGGGAAGGATATTTTATTGTCTTTCATTTTTGTACTTTGCTGAATTGTGATTTGTAATTTTCTTCCATTGGGATTCTCATTTCCTTTCCATAGTTTTTTGAGCAAATGGCAGAAAGCTTAAGTAAGTCCAGGGACCATTTCGTTCTAATAAGTCTGCGTGGCAAGAAAAAAGGGCTGTCAGAGACGTACGGCAGAAGATGGTATTGTGGGAAGTGTGTCCTCACCAGTGTTTTAGGTGGGGATATCGGCTGAGGGCTCCTGAAGGGAATCAGACAGGTTTGCAACAATTGACTGTGAGCACCTTTGTAAGTGAATTTACATAACAGTGAAGAAAATTTTAGAAACATTATACTTCATGTAGTAAAAGTCAGGATAAACTAAAACACAGAAGTGTGATAACTGTGGTGTCTCACCATATGGTCAGTCTTCTAGAGAACTGGACATGTGGTGCTTCACACATAGGAAGATTAGTCCATGGGCTGTTTGTCTGTTTGTTTGTGGCTTATATAATTTCTCTGTTTCAGAAAGGAACAAGCAATGTATTTGTTTTCAGGGCAGCAACATCATTGAAAGGCAAGCATTTGTTCTCCAAAACAGAAATGACTTCCTATCACCTTGTTTTGAAATTCTGTATTGTTTTTATTGTTTTTGTTGTTTTGTTTTTTTTCTCCATTGTTGTTATTTTGTTTTCTTTGCTCTTCAAAATAAAAAAACAAAAAACAGAATGACTTCTCAGATTCACCAAGAAACGGTTTCTTGCAGGAAAACTACACTTTCCTATTACCAACTGCTTCTTAGAATTCTGCTAGGGCCAGTGTCAGTGCTGGTCTTCTTTGTAAAGTAGGACCCTTTCCATTAGGTTCACACAGTATCACGGGGAAATGATCCACACTTAGACAGTGAGACCGTGAAGCAGCTTAGGGCGTGCAGGTTAGTTTTATTTTAACCGCAGTGATCAAAATGTAAAGATGCACTGGCATTTAAGAGAATGAGTCCTTAATGACCATATTGGGGTTTCAGCTTAGATATCACTCCAGAAAGAAGCTGCCCTATCTGCCAAACCCAGATCATTCCCACCTGCCCTGACCACCCAGGGACTTGCTTTTTTTTTTTTTTTTTGCGGTACTGGGGATTGAACTCAGGACCCTGCGCTTGCTAGGCAGGCGCTTATTCCACTGAGCTATATCCCCAGCCCCAGGACTTGCTTTTTGTACTGCCTTGGTGTCAATGTTTATGGTAGCAGCTCTTAACATCATTTAAAACTATCTTATTTGATTGCTTGCTTGTTCACTGTTTTATGTACATATGCATATCCAGTCTTTCCTAAACTTCTTTTATCACATTAGTGATCAAAATGTTACCAGAAAAAAATGTTTGAGGAGACAGTACCTCCAATTTTTCTTATCATTTCCATTTGTTATTTATAAAATATATACCAACCATAGTTACTGTTCTCTAACACACATTAGAAAAACAATACAAACCTTACAAGGATAAGCTTCCTAAGGACACATAGAAGCTTTGCTGTTTGTGCTTTCACCAGCTTGTGCTCACGCGCAGCCCACCTTGAAGTTCACTGTGGTTAAGTGTGAGCTACCTGGGGGCAGAGGCCTTGCGGGGTTTGTTTTGTGCTGTGTTCCAAGTTCCTGCAGTAGTGTGCCTGGCGTACTAAGGGCGCCCAGTAAATATTCAGTAAATACTTCCTTTTCAGTAGCTAACAAGGCTAGGGTGCAGTTTACTCTTCAGGCTCTGAATAGCTGAGGTTGTGCTGTATTCTTCAGAAGCCAGAGGAATGGAAAACCCTGGTTTTCAGAGTCAGAATGCCTTCCTAAGACAGTACATGCTGAATAAGGAATTTACTGTAATGGTTCAAATCCTTTGCCACCTTCCCTGATAAGATCGGGGCTCAGGCAGACAGACAGGTGGTTTCTCATTTTCCTCGTGACAGATGGTACTCTGGACCTGCTTCTGAGGCTTTTCAAGGAAATTTGCCCAAGAAATAATCTGATATATTTTATGTCTTCCCATCCATGCTTCCTAAATAAAATGAGAAGGCGGGTTATGGGCAATGCATGCATCGCAAAGACCGCGGGGGAGGGCGCTTCCGTTATGCTAAGCAGCAGGTGCAGCGTGGATGTCCATGTCTGTGTCCAGACGCAAGGGGGAGGCCCCATGCCCACAGAGGCTGCATACGCAGGAAAGCCTTTTAAAAAGCACCTGCCAATCATAAATTCTATATTCAGCAAAACTGTTCTTCACGACTGAAGATGAGATAAACACATTTCCAGGCAATTTATGGAAGAAAGGCACCAGGGAAAATCTTCCGGTTAGGCAAAGATTTCTTAGATATGACAATAGAAACAAAATCCATTACAGAAGAAAAGTAATGAATTAGACTACATCAAAATGAAAAACTCTGGTTTTTCAAAGGATACTACCAAAAAAGTATCTTCCTAGGCTGCAGACAAGGAAAGTATATTTGGAAATATGTTCACTGAAAAAGAACTAGTACAGTATTTACAATCTGTGCAAAAACCTTTCTACCCTATAAAAAGAAAGAGATATCCACAGAACGGAATATAACTTAGCAATCAACATGTATTCAGTATTACACATGCTGTAGCCTAGGTTATACCCTCAGACCTCAAAAACATTATGTTAAGTAAGGCAGACACAAAAGATCACATATTATTTTGTGAAATGTCCAGAAAGGGCAAATTTCTAGAGCTCAAATGTAGGTCAGTAGTCATCCATGGCTGCGAAAGGGGAGCGGAACTTAACTACTGGTGGCAGAAGGTCTTTTATGGAGCAATGCAAGTGTTAGAAAACTAGACATGGTGATGGCTGCCTGGCCCCATCAGTGTACTAAAAGTTGGGTGCTGATGTGGGGAATTTCATGGTCTATAAATTATACCTTAGTAAAACTGTTTTAAACTCACGTAGGAATATCGACTATTCTGTAAATGTTGACTTGTTTTTATTCTGTGATAGACATAGACAAATGATATCAAAATTTAGAGAGAAAAATATAAAATGATTGTGAAAACCTTGCCCGAATAGACATATTTTTATTAATTAATTTAGCTCTTCAGAGTAATTAAATCGATCTTAGGGTAAAATATGTCACACTTTCACAACAGTTAAAAAGCCAGGAATGATAGCCAAGAACAGAAATTTCCAAAACATCAGTTTTGTGGCAGCGAAACAGCCCATTATTTTAAATGGTGCAGAGATGAGCTTCTATTTTCCATCATAATAGTGATATTTTATTATTTAGACTTTTATTACTGGGAAAAACTTAAAATATTAATAAAGGTTCTATATTAAAAACATATGTGGGCTAGGGATGTAGCTCAGAGATAGAATGCTTGCCTAGCATGTGAAAGGCCTGGGATTGATCCCCAGCACTGGAAAAAAAAAGTGTGTGGGATAAACTGATGTAGCAAATCTCGTGAGACTGGGGCCTGCATGGTGAGGGTAGGGCAGCACCGCCAGTGGCCAGGAGCAAGAATAATGCCTGGGAGCAACTGAAATTGAGTACAAAACATCAGAACTCATGCAGTGTTCTAGCTCCCTCCCTACTAGAAACAAAATGTCTGAAACTCCCAACGTATTTGTTGAGCATAATCGTCTTAGGCAAACAAACAAGTGACTTACATAGCTGTCGTTGCAGCCCCAGAATGAGAGCGGTTCCTTTTCACATCATGTGTTTCTGATTTGGAAATGTCTGACTTCCCTGTCTACCAGTAGTCTTACCTCTGATTTCTGGTAGACCTGTATTTCCTTTTCCTTCACTTTTTACTTTGATCCCAGTGGACTCTTTTTTCCTTAAAGACAGCCTTTGAATAGTGTCAGTTTCAAGAAAACTTTTTAAGCATTGGCAGTTTGCAAGAGATACAAAAGAATAAAATAACCAGAGTACAAGGTAGGATCCAGACCAAAAGAAAAACACAGTCCTTGAGGTTCAAAAGAGAAAAACATAACTCATCATGATATTAAAGAAGCCTCAGAAATGAGGTGGCATTTGAAACAGGCTTTGGGTAGTGAATGGCCAGTGGGTGGGGGTAGGGAAGAAAACAGTCCGAGTGGAAGCAGCAGCACCAGCCAGAATATGCAGATGGAAAAGCTTAGTGCTTAGCCTCAGCACAAGTAAACTATTGCCGCTGGACAAGAACAGGATGGCAAACCATGGCCTATGGGCCAGGTTCAGACAGGTGCCTATTTGTTTTATGCCCTGTGAGATAAGTGTTTTCCCAGTGTGATGTAGTTAACATTTCAAATGGTTATATAAAGCATACTACCCTCAGTTTTGCCTCTTGGCCTGCAGACTAAACTACTTACCATATGCTCCTTTGAGAAGAGGTTTGTGGAAGCTGTGTGCAGTGGCACACGCCTGTAATCATAGCACTCTGGGAAGCTAAGGTAAGAGGATTGCAAGTGGAAGTCACAAGCAGCTCAGTGACTTGTAAAACTCTCTCTCAAAATTAAAAAATTTTTAAAAAGGGCTGGGGATTTAGCTCTGTGCAAAGGCACTGGGTTCAGTCCCCAGTGCCTGGTGAGCCCTGGGGAGATGTAAACAAAATGTGAGTACTCAGAAGTTTGGGGGCCGTATTGTGAGAGATCTTTCCTTCCTTGCAAGCTTAAGAAGAAAAAAGGAAATTTCAAGTATGCATTCTGTAAAGTCTCAATCTAACCTTAAGTGCAACTGGACTCAAAAACCCAAATTCTGATTTTGCCTGGCTCTTCTTCCTTGTCTCTAAGGTTCTTCTGCAAATAAGATGTTTGCCGTGTAATATGCAAACAGATCTCTGGTCACCCTGAGCCAGTACATGTAGGTATTAGCTCCACAAAAAAGATACACATAACAGACTCCAAGGGAATTACCCGTCCTCCTTTGAGCCAGGTGCTGAGGCCCGGTGGAAGGGGACTCTGTTGGCTGATCTGGATTCCGCGTCTCCTCCTACGGTGCAATCAGTGGGACACCTGACCCACCTGAATCACTTGGCGTGGGTAAGAACTTGTCCAAGGGAAGCAGAAGAGGCATGGGAGGGCTAGCAAAGCCTTAGGCTTTGTCTCATGGGAACACTGAAGTGTTTCAAGCAGAGAAATGAAACAGACTTGCATTTTGCATTGACCACCATGAATGGATCCCTTAAATTAAGCATTTACATTTCTAAAAAAAAAAAAAACTTATCTGTCCTGTAAATTTACTTAGTAACTCATAGATTGTCCAGAATAAATCTGGATCCATCTCAAA
This sequence comes from Dinomys branickii, assembly GCA_004027595.1. Classification (NCBI taxonomy): domain Eukaryota; kingdom Metazoa; phylum Chordata; class Mammalia; order Rodentia; family Dinomyidae; genus Dinomys; species Dinomys branickii. Next base: position 148,573 of record PVLD010003086.1, read on the forward strand.
TTTGAAAAAAACAGAAATTCTCATTTTGTAAGATCAGAATTAATGGGGTTTTGCTGTATTTATTTTCGTTCACTTCTCAGTGGATGTTTGGTTTTGAAGTACAAGAACTAGAGGGGAATATAAAAATCATTCTCCTTCAGTTTGTTTTTATTCACAGATGTTAGGACTCTTTTTTTCCAGTGGAAAGGGTGACTTTGCTGGAAAATCATTTAAGGTTTTTTTCCAGTCAATAAGCTCCTCAGTACCAAAGGAACAAGGGGTGTAAAATGACCGTGGAGCCCAGTGAGATTACGTACATTCCGGCACAGCAGCCTGGGCCGGCCGTGGTGCAGGCAAGCAAGGTGGTAGGGGGCGTGTGGGCTTTGTGCATGGTCACGCTGGAGGAGCAGGGCCAGGCACGGAAGATATGCTGCGTGTAAATGGGAGGGAGAAAAAGTCTGAGCGGGCTGAAATCAGATCAGAAACCGTTTTCCACGCTTGTAGACTACAGAATAAAGTCCCGCTTTAGAGGAAAGTCAGTTACGCATGCGGGAAAAATCAGACCGTTGGCCTTTCCCTCGGAGTTCATCTCTCCTTCTCTCTCTGCCTCGTATACTTTTCATGGTGTCCTGACCCAGGTTTCACAGCGGCAGGAATTTAACTTAATCCCCCTAGACGTTGCCCCCAGCAGAAGTGCTTTTTCTGCTGCTGAGCAGAACATACTAAACAGAGTGAAGTACTTTAGGCTCTTCATTCAAGGAACCCCTGTTCCCAGGGTTACTGTTGAGCTGCTAATTCAGATGCTCTTTTGTTCTCAGTAGTGGACATTTAGATTCTTACTAAATTCTTTCCCCTCCTCTTCCTCCCCACAGTCCAAACAGGAAATATTCCCTGAAAGCAGACTGTACAGAAAAGTATGCCAGATGGCCAAGGACTGTGAGCCAGGGCTGTTCACATGCCCAGCCTACTCGAATTTGACAGCCTCCTTGATTTCCGCAGCAAAGGAAGACACCATTGACTTACTATAATACCTTCACCAAAATTTAAAAATACCTGTGAAATGGTTGACATAATTTCTGCACGAGGTGTGGGGCAAAAGAGAAGAATTTGTTTCTGCACATGGAAAGTGCTCACATATTTGTTGATTGCATTTAACTAAAACAGAAGAGAAATAGTATCAGTTGGAAGCTACTGATGGTAATATGTAACTTAAATTGTGGATTGGTACAGGGAAGTCTGAGGTACCTTTCTGCACTATTAAACATTCCTCTTCAATTACCATTTCAAATGGCAAGGGAAGTTATTTTTATAATAACATTTATAAACATAACATGAATTGTTGACAATATTTAGAAGACACAAAGACTGTGATTATATGGAGACTACAGGTTTATAGGAACTCTGTACTTTATGGTCACTTTTGGCATAAACTTTTTTTTTTTTTTATTTTAGAAACAT